>JAANBA010000195.1:0-90251 GCA_014621435.1 Neopestalotiopsis clavispora
AGGAAGAAGAGGAAGAAGAGGAAGAAGAGGAAGAAGAGGAAGAAGAGGAAGAAGAGGAAGAAGAGGAAGAAGAGGAAGAAGAGGAAGAAGAGGAAGAAGAGGAAGAAGAGGAAGAAGAGGAAGAAGAGGAAGAAGAGGCAGTCTTGATTTAACACTGATCATGGCAATTGCAAGGGATACTGAAGTTTCAAGAAATTTGGTCCGAGTTCAAGTATACCCAAGCCAAAATCGATAATGTCACCGGCGAAAGCCAGCAACTGCCAGTGGACGGTACCGTCCGCGCATAAAAGCCAGTGAGAAATAGCATTTAGCGGTGTATAATCAAGTCGGTAAATCGGGTTGAGACATTCATTCAGTACTAATGTTGAGACTTGTTGTTACTGTTGCTGATCCCTGTTGTCCAGAACGCGTCATTACTGCCTGTTGATTCCTGATCGAGATGGTACGAGTAATGTTTTAAGGGTCTGCTGAGTAAAGCCATATATTTCCATGTTTATTTGATTCATGTTACGACCGTATCAAAGAAACGAAGATGATATTACAGATGATTCTCCCAACTTCGAAATTATAACATGCATACAAACGGGACAGAATGCCTTTCCCTTTGAACCAACAGCCTCCATGAGGCTGTACACATATAGCCACATACTTCCGCTATGTGTGGCGTATCAATTCACGCAGAAGCGCCTTCTCAATATTTCAATCCTTCTTCTTCCACTTCTTCTTATCCTTTTCTCGACCAGTCATGGTAGAGGCTAACACTGTTGGCTAATAGAAAAACAACACAGCTGGCTCTGCTAAGTATTACAACCCAACGCCATGGGGATAATATTGGTATCAACAATAATTTGATTAAGTCTATCGTATCGAAAAAATATGCCTATTATGCTCTACAAATAGATGTAGCAGAATGGAGAATCCCCAAGCGAGTTCAACAAATCCTTGATCGGCCTAGCCGGCGCGTTGGACTGGCCCATGTAGATGGCATCGTCCAAGCTGGTGTTGCGGCTCGGCGGGTTGTTGAACAGCGTAATGGTGCCGGCAATGGTCTCGGCCTGGTCCAGGTGCAGAGCCTGCCAGATCCACCAGACGCGGTCGAGCATGGCGTGGTGAAGCCAGAAGACGGGATCCACGGGCGAGGAGAAGAGGTCACCGGCGTCGCCGCCGATGCTAAAGTGGCCCGCGGCGTGCAGGCCCAGGAACCCCTGGGAGAAGCGGCCCTGGAGCTCGTTCTGGAACGTCTCAACGTCCGAGGCGGCGCTGCCCAGGGTGAGGTTGAGCAGGTTGTTCGTGGTGAGCCAGGTGGATGCCGTGTAGGCGCTGAGGTCGCGCTTCAGGCAGCGCGGGTTGTAGGCGAAACTCGAGTTGACCTTGGTCTGACCCGCCATGGTGGGAGAAATGGGGCCCAAGTTGGCGGTCATGCTGCGCAGTGAGACAGTTAGTCAACATGATCTATGAGTATCACAGAGTCCTTCACGAATGGAGACACGTACTTTACGAATGGCCCGCTCTGAAGGCAGCCGCCGCCGTTGCCAGATGGCAGATAGATTGTGCCGGCACCACCAACGCTGCCGTTGTGGCTAACGAAAGAGCCATCTCCACTCATACTCGTGGCACTGCCGTCAAACACGGGCGACTTTGTCAAGTCATTTTGGAAAGAGAACCAATTCCAGTACTGGCTAGATGATTAGTCATGCTCATTCGAGACTCTATGGATGGTGGGAGATAGGAGATGGGAGAAGGAAGACTTACAGGTTGATAACCTGTGTAGCCACACTCATCTCGGAGGGCAGTCTCATAACTCCAGACAAAGTATCTATGCCAACTCAGGAAAGACCCAGTACCATGAATTGTCAAGGTTTGATTAATGTGCTGCGCAACAAAATCATCGTACCGACTCTTGGCGCCGGGTACAATGCTTGCATCGAGCTTGGAGGGTAGTGCCATCAAGCAGTTGACAGCGGATGTGTATGACTTCCTCTCATTGGGGGAGAGGGTAGACCTTGGGTTGACGTGTGAGCAAAAGGAATCTATAACTGCCAGAACAGCAGTCCCAAAAAGAATGACAGCTTACCATTCCTTCCTTACTTTGGCGTTGAAGATGGAGCAAGACTTCTTGGCTAGTCCATTATCTGTAGCATTCTGCAGTGCAGCTATAGCTTGATTCTGCAGATCGTCGAGAACATCCCGCTTCTGCTTCTCTACCGGGCTTGCAGAAGCGAGCCCCGAAACGAGGTAGAGACCGCACGTTACAAGGGCGGAAAAATGCATGGTGAAATTATCGATATAATAGGCTACCAAGGAAAAGAAAGAATGGTGTATAGTCAAGTCACAAGCCTAGGTTAGACGTTTTGGACGCGCAGGAATAGGAATGCGGCAACGTTTAAGGGGGTGGCCTTCACAATGACCATGGAGCACGGCGCAGGTGAAGCTCGCTAAAATTCTTTTGCGAATGCCGGCATATATAAGGGTAGCGAGCGAAACATTTTGTGAAATTTGGTTATCAGGGACAAGACTGTGCCTTGCATGTGCATCGAGTCGAGTTCTTGGCTCCGGTGGATTGCAACGGCCGGGACCCTTCACTTCCCCCACTATAACAATCAAAAATACAGAAGAACTCATAGACTGTCGATGGAGTTGCACAGGGAATAACTTGCAATTGTGGACCAGCAAGATGCAAGCATGGGATGATAAAATGCTACTTGGACCTCGGTCGGCCTCATCGGATGCGAGAAGATGTCTCCCGTAAATACCTACCTTGGGTCCTTTGCACACTGGACGAAGCAGTGCATAGGAGACGCCTGTCAAGTGGGCCAGACATGGGGTGAGATACGACAGGCCGCGGGATATTGTACCCGAGAGGCCTAAGGCATGCATCAAGGGGAAATAACCATGCAAGTAGGTATTAGGGAAAAACGGGAGACGGGAAACGGTAAAACGGCTTGTTGCGAGTTTGATCATGCGTAAATATATTTGAGATATTCATCTGACTTGTAGTTCTAGAAATATAGTATCGAGTCCATGAACGCGGCTTATAGTTTATACTATTGGTATTTTTAGCTTGCTTGGGCGAATTCATCGATGATCCCGCTGATCAGGCGAACAGACATCTCATCTCCATTGAGACCTCAGATCAGCCGATTGCCCCGGGGACAAGCTTAATTTCAAGACCCATAGCGGGCAACTAACTCCACATGCCTTCTGAGAACAGGTGATCGGGCAAGTGTGGAGACAGGTTCTGGACTCGCCCAGGGTGAAGGAACGGAGAGAAAGTAGAGGTAGAGAAGAAAGGCGAGGAAAGAGAATAAAACGTAGGCAAGTTTCATTCATCAAGGTAGTTTAGTATACCAACTACTACTTTGCTGTTTGGCTTATCAAAAGGTAAAAAAACCAAACAGAATTCCTGTTCCAATAACATATTTGGTCATCGCCTCGTGCGCACTTTCATCTGGCACAGCGATATCTCATTTTTATGAATAAAAGGTCCGGTGCGGGAGATTACTAGAAGTTTAAGGGCATCCTTCAGAAACGGGGCGACAGGGTCTATAATTCGGGATTCGGGGAGAGCCTCCCTCGCCTGCTATAAAATCCGTAGGCGATTGAAATGCCAAGTAGTAATGGAACCAGGTTATTGCCTTTATTGCCTGGGTATTGTATCACTAAAATCTAAACCGAATGGATCGAAGGAATGGAAAGTCTTTGTCTCTTCGGATCCATCTCCCAATAAAGCTTAATGCTGCTCGGGGGTCCCTTGGTCTGCCTTGTTCTCTTCCCCCCGTGTCGTGAACTTCTGGGATTTGATATTTACCGAAGCCACTGGGCTGCAACGGCACGGGGCATTCCGTTTGGCCAACGGCCTGCCAAACCTGCCCCATGCTTGTATCATCTCGTCAAGAAGCCCTTCAAGGTCGTGTCTAGGACATGGAATCTTGCATTGGGGAAAATGCCCAGAACGTGAAGGAATCACTGAACCCGAAACAAGTCAAGTTGAAAAATGACAGGTGCTGGTCAACTAGTGGCATCAATGTGTACAGTCATGGTGGCTCTGAAATACAATATCCGGCTCTTTCGCCGACACGGGCTACAGACGACTTTGAAGTTGATAGACCTTGACTTCTCTTGTTCTCGGATCGTCGTGCTTGGCCATGTCGACAACAACACCGGTTGACCCCGCGAGAGCGGCGGAAAGCAATCTTCCATATATACTGGGCGTGGCAGGCGGCGTCCATGCTGTGGCCTTTATTGTGGCATCACTCCGTATCTATGCGCGAGTGGGAATCTTGAAGGCTGCAGGTAAAGATGATATTGCCATGGCAGGATGTATAGTGAGTTTAGACATCGAGAAGCTAGATGTCTAAGTCATTGAACTCTGACTCAACGAACAGCTCTGCACCTTTGGCGGGTTGCTCTGCTTTATTCTCCAAGGATATGTTGGATTAGGTCGACACGCGGACACCATCTCGCAATCAGATACGATCACCTTCAATCATATCGCCTTTTTCCAATCCCTCATATCCGCCATGGCTGCATTAGGTTTGCTCAAGATATCCATAGCCTTTTCACTCTTGCGTCTTAGTACCAACAAGGCCTACTCAATAGCCCTTTGGTGTCTCATGGGTAAGTGTATATCTAGATACACAGGGGCAAGCCATGTTTCTGTAATGGAGCATTCACTAATCCTCTGAGCTTGAACAGGTTTTGTATGTTGCTATACGGTCCTGGCCTGGCTGACTCTACTCTGCATGTGTCAGCCAATGCAGGGCTTCTGGGACAAGACCATCCACCCAAAGTGCTATGATATCGCCCTCTTTATCAAGTTTGGTCTTGTAAACACTGGTGAGTCTTGACCCAAACGCTTTCGCAATGTTGCCACGACATATGTTCAAGACCGCTCACCACTCTCGAATACAAAAAGCATTCAACATTTTCACCGACATCTGTTTCGCAACTCTGCCGATCCCGATCATTTTGAATCTGCAACTGAAGCTACGAGTCCGCATCTACTTGATACTCATTCTGAGTCTCGGCTATTTGTAAGCAAGGAAATTGTGGAAGAATTGCTTTGATACAATCGCTGACCTAGATCCTCTAGTGCCGTGGCTTTGGGAGGTGTCAAGGCATATTATCAAATTGCCTTTGCTTCCGACAGGGACAAGACGTTTCGACAGAGTATCCAGTTCTGGGGATTGTATGTCGAGTCTTCCCCCCAAAACATCCTCCATCATTGCAAAGACAGAAAGCAGTATCGCTTACTAACTTGTTATTCTGTTTGATCAACAGTCTTCAACTAAACGTCGGCATCATCGCCGCCTGCGCCCCGACCTTGAAACCAGTCCTGGGCAAGGTCCTCCGGCTTCCCACCTACGGCCGTTCATACGGCAACTACAATGACATTTCACGAACCGGCGGGCGCGCCGCTCAAAACACGAATCGAAGCGACCGACTCGGCCATCGCAGCCGCAACAGAGCCAGCAAAGTCGTCGACGCCGAATTCGAAATGATGCAACCCCCATCGTCCTTCTCCAAGAAAAACGATACATATAGGACCAGCATAAAAGGCGGCAAGGATCTCGTTCACGTGTCTACTTCCCGGTCCGTGTACCATCAATCTGCTGGCGACGATCGGTCAGAGAGCGAGGAGTACATCTTGCAGGGTACGACAAGGGAGGGAAAGGACGGGATCGTCATGACGACGGAGATTACCATAAAGAACTAGAGGTAGAAATTGTGTCGGCATATATACGACTCGTGGGAAGTCTAGACTGGATCTGAGGTTTCTCGGGAAAATTCCACGCCAACGAAAATTCGAGTGTCTCTGGTAGCTCTTTTAAGATCTTGAGATTGCATCTTTTGTTATTCTGTTGTTGGCATCATCAAGGCATATTGAGACTCATCTCCAAATGTGCTTTGATGTCCATTCTAGCTGATGACCGATCCTAGAGTGGATGACTGTTGTATCAATCAGTCCCAGTTCTGCGCCTAGGAGTGTATCTTCAGAGCACTATGGTAGTCTTTGCTGATATGCGGCACAGAAATCGACCTCTCATGCCAGAATTTCCACATCACATAATACTCTTGTTATGTTTTGTGCCAGTTCACAGAGGAGTAGTCCAGTCTTGTCAATAGCTTCGTATGCCCTCCATCTACATACTACATAAGCAACGCCAAAAGGACGATGACCAGATCTAATTCTCAGACTCTCATAAATGAATGCACTCTTAAACCACCCATCTCCCATGTTCCATTGCTATGCCCACAAAACAATTCATATATGTATGCGAATGTGCACCGGCTTACCAGGAGCCTCTCCAACATTTGGTTCAATCCTGCTCAGCGAGTGTCCAAGGATGACGAGATGGCTCTTTCTTGCCACTCGCATGCAAAAACTCTAAAGGGGATCGGATCACTGAGCCGACCGGCTCTCCTATACCAAATCAATGCGTACCAAATGCCGCGGCTCAATTAAACGATCCCATCCAGACTCCAATCGTTCTTCTGTATCCTTTCAAGAACCTGTCTGCCCTTGTCGCTGAGATCCGGCTTGCCACCCTTGTCAGTGACCTGCGAGAAAAATGCTGGCTGCCAGGTCTCGTTATTGCGCTCGCGCTCTCTCGCCTTTTCTCTCTGCTTCTCTTCAAGCTCTTGCTTGACTGTGGTGGCCTTTGAGAACTGCTTGGCAGTTATGGCCTGTGTAACGCCATCCCAAAGTGCCAGAGATTCGTTCTCAACCTGCTTCTCCTTGGGCGGAAGGATCTTGGATGCGACGTTGAGGGGATTGAGATCGATAATCACAGTCTGATCCTCAGGGGGATGAGAGTCCTAATTTACACATTTAAGCAAAGACATTTTGACTTCAGTTCTCAAGGAAGTAACTTACGACTGGCTTTGGTCCAACGGTGAAAACGATCTTGTCCTTCCAGGATCCACCGAGACGAATCAAAATATCCTTTTCGGGCACGTCCTTGATGCGGATCTTGTCATCATTCTCAGGGTCGTACCTAAAGATGATGCCCTCGACTCTGTTCTGGGCACGGCCGAGCCATCCATCCTCAAGGTACTGCAAAATACACTTTAACTTGGTCTTGGGGCAAGAGACAAAGGCCGACTCGCCGACACTGACGCTCAGAGCACCGCGAAGAATACCGCCTAGGTGGGCAGCTGGATGTTGAAGCTGGTATGTCTCCCCATCGCGCTTGTCGAGAGTGATGAAAATACCAAAGTTGTGCTCGCCCGGGGACACCTTGATGGTAGTACCCGTGAATTTGGCCGAGATCTGATCGAATCCGCGAGCCTGCAAGCCTTGCTCAGGGCAGCTGATATAGAAGGCGCTCACTGGAGGATGATGCGACGTTTGCTCGGTGAGGTATGAGATGCGCCACGTTGGTCCGGATGGGTTCTCCGCGGGTTGAGGAATGGAAACAGACGAGGAAGATCGCGGGTCGCCCTTGACTGATTTGGCAGACTTCACTGACGATGCGCTGCTCGCGTTACCGCTGGGGTTCTTGGTATTGATGGGCGGTACATTCTTGTCGGCTTCCCAGTTGCAGCGAAAGAACTCTCCGAGACACGAGTTGTACGGCTTGCAAGGCTTTCCCTTGACGTATTTAAGGTCCTTTGTAAACCAGAAACGCAGCACCTCCAACATGCGATCTACCGAGTCATCTGCCGTGCCGATGGCAGCAAAGGCGCTGGGACAGTCGAGATAATTCCAGTACTCGAGGTTCGGTCTGGGTTCGAGAAGCTGTGATGGCAGGGAGAAGCGGACGGCGGCAAGGTCAGGGACGCCGATGAACCTGCACGATACAAAATAATAGTGTCAGCCATGAATGATGTTCAAAGACGAGGAATCTTCATGGCGCTTTCGACCATGAGTCCTGGTTGATTGTGTTGGCGATAGACGGGCGACAAAAGTAAAGCTACCATCCTAGGCGATTCCGTCATCGGATGGTGGCTCACCCCGCCTTGCCCTGCGAACAAACCCATAGCGGTGAAGGCATTCGCGATCCCACCAGAATAAGGGGGGCAACGAGTAAAAAAAGGGGAGAGGAGAGGTTCGAAAAGCTCAAGTGAGGTGATTCAGGGGCTCTTACTTTCTCAGAATAGAAATAAAAGTTCTGAGTTTTCCGCTATCATTCTGAGGAATATCCTCGTTGATGGTCTCAGGCGCGGCAGAGGACGCCATAGTGCTTGCTGTGGGAGCTACTGGCGCTGCTTGTCCCGCGGGATAACCTAGACACGCAGGCGAGGTACTGACTGGCTGGGCTGCGGCGTCTTCACTTGGATATGTTTGTATCGACCGTCGTCACAATGCAAAAGACGTGTGTTGTTCTTGGTAGATGTTGCTATTGTTTGTTCGCTTATCGGTCGGACGGACGGACTAGGAGGAGAATGCTCGAAGCGACTTGACGGTGTCGAAGCTGGCGGCGACAACAAAAACAGAAGGACGTGGGTTTCGGTCAAGGTCTTCGCCAAAGAAGATTTGTCCGAGAGCGCGCCCAACAAGAGTGGTGACTTTTTTTTTTTTTTCTGCCCCCTTGAATGCTAAAGGGCAGTGATGAGGCTGCTTTAGGTCAGGTCTGGTTCAGCTAAGTAAATAGGTAGGTTAGGTAGGTAGCAGAGGTAAGTAGGTAGGCATGTGGACTCTTTCACACACACAGGACCTTCGATGCTCAAAGGAATCTGGTGACGTTTTAGCGCTTGGCCTGGGTGTTGCCGATAAGCCGCGCCACGCCCTTCTGCTTCTTCTCCTTCTTCCTCGAAAGTACATGCATACCTACATACTCACCCTCTTCTCTTGCATATTCCATCAGCATGTAGCAACAGCAGCGGCAGCTACGTACACTTATTTTTAGGGGACCGCCAGCCTGCCAACCCCTGAAGCGAGGGGTCGCCATTTGCAGCGACAGGCGATAAGGAATTGGTTGAGAAGCAATGGTCGATCATGCATCCCAAGACGGCCGGCGGACCGGGAACTCTCACGTTGGCTCGTGCTAGGATGTGGTGGTCAGCCCCCGAGAAGACTGACTCGGGGAGAGATGCATTCAAAACAACAGCTGATACGATTGCAGGGCTCACAGTTCAGTCTTTGGTTATGCTGATATTGTACTTAAGGTCATGGTATGTATAGTGGTCACCAAGTCATTCATCCAGATTGTCCACACGCAGTTCATGTACGACATGAGCACAGGTAAAAACGCCTACAAAGTGCATCAACATACAAAAGGTACCTAAAAGTTTAGGCGGGTAGATATCTATGATACGGTATATTTGGGCAGGGTATATCTCGTCGGCTCTGCTTGGAACAACTCCAAAGCATCACTTTCAACCCCGTCCATCATCCTGTTCTGCTATAATAGAGCAAAAGCCAGAAACACGTGCATGTTCCTCCTTCAAATTTCATTTGTCGGTACCGTACAAATTACCTACATTGTGAGTGGTTGCCATACACCTGGGCATACATACCTATTAGGTTACCTGGCTCTGGCTCCGGGGCATCATCCCCCACCCAAACCACCCCACCTTATCTCACGTCGAAGAATCTCCCCAAGAAACCCATCCGTCCTCTTATCGAAACCATTTTACCCCTCCACACCGTCGGACCGCTGCCTCAGACAGCGGGACACCAACGGAACCAATCAGTGCACAACGTGCTTGAAACAACTTGTCCTCGGGCCTCGTTGCTGCGTGACACGCCATATAACACAATTTCTGGCCCCGCGCACCAATAAACCCCTCAGCTTCTCAGAAAAGGTTGTCAAGTGATGATCATTTCGAAATGTGCATGGCTAATATCTCTTGGTGTTGTCGTTGTCGTACCTACAATACATACTCTATCTGGTTTTCTCCTAACTGGAATTTCTTTGGGGAATAAAGTGACGTCATACCCATTAGATGTCTGACATGAGGATGTAAATTATATATTTTTGCCTGTCTGCCTAGGACTAGATCCAGCAGCTGCCTATATTGGAAAATAGGTATACAGCGTATCGTTAATCAGGTCGTTGAAGGATAACGGAATGCTGGTGGCTTCTAAATTGCCACGCATCATTCACTACAATCATCATAAATATAACAAGCCGTAACACGAGTACTATTTCGGTTGAGGTCCTCTTAGGACGCAGTCATTCTCTTCGAACTCACTTCAAGTTTTATACAGACGATTGACTCTCACCACAGATATAACTTCAGAAGGCTTCAGTGTCAGGCTATGAGCCACGAAGCTACATGATACATGTTTGTAGTTCAGTCGCTTCTCTAACTAGAACGAGAATTGTCTGCCTCTCTTACGTATCATCATGCTTATAACGCTATTCCACAAGCTTTAATAGCTCCTCGTGGACCAAGGAGATGCAATCGAGGTTCCGGCTCTGCTCTTGCAATTCGTGGACACGGCGTGAGAACGACGGCTCCCGAAGAATCGTCTCGATACCTTGTCGGACCTGTTGCGCGGACGGCTCGGCCGTTCCTAAATCCACGCCGATGCCCGACCAAGTGACCCTCCTCGTGTTCTCCGTCTTGTCCATGCCCTCCCCGGCCACCAGCATGGGGACCCCGTGCGCGATGCCGTGGTTCACGGCCCCGAAGCCCGCATTGTTGACCCAGACGTCGGCGTGCTCCAGGGCCGCGTCGTACGAGAGGTAGTCGGCGACGCGGGCGTTGCTGGGGACTTGCACCAGGTCCGACAGCTTGGCGTCCTTCCAGCCCAGGACAGCCACCACCAGCATGTCGTCCCTGTCGGCGAGGGCTTGGACCGTTGGGATGATGAGTTGTCTTGGATTGATCTCCACCGTGCCTTGGGCCACGAGTATCACCTTTCTTCTCTTGGGGTCTTGGCGTGGTAATGATGAATTGCGCTTGAGTTCATCCCACCACGGGAAAGCTGGGTCTGGTGGTTTGGTAGTGGCTGCTTGCTCGCTGGCGGCGGCGGCGGCGGCAGCACCTTGCTGCACGAGACCTACAAACCTGAAGTTGGACGGCCAGTCACATCGATCGTACTCAAAGCCGGGGACGCCGCATTGGAGTATAGCCTCGTGGCATGTATAATTGTCACCAGAGAGTAGAGGCGCCCCCACAGTTCGCGTGGCGCCCGCCTCGAGCAATTTCTGGTCCAGTAGATCCGTGAGCGGCTTTGTGCTCTTTTCTCGCCTCTCCCATATTTCTCGATTTCTCTCGCGACCCGCTTCCGACTGGTCAAACGGTAGAGGATGAACAAATGGTGGCAGATCGACGCTCCGTATCGCCGGGACCGTGATGGACACGCAGATGGATCGCGGCACGGGGATGCCGGACGGTAGAGTAGCGCCGTACTTTAGGGGCATGATACCGAGAAAAAATGCCTCGGCGACAATGATGACTTGCCTTTGCGGGCTGCGCTCGTTCAGGCTGACGATCGCCGACTTGAGATACTCCCATTGTTCCACCAGAGGTTCTAGGCACTGAAACTGGAGATCGATCTTGCCACGCTCTACCCAGTGCAGCGCATGATACCCTGGTATCGGAGGGTTTTCATAATACGTCTTGTCATTTAGATCCGCACGACCGGTAAGAGGAATATACTCGGCGCCCGTTGCTTCGATGCGCTTGCGGTGTGAGCTAGGTCCAAGAAACGACACTTGCCAGCCCTTCTTGATGAGGCCATCAGTTATGCGAACCAGCGGGACCAAATGTCCCGACAGACCGTGGCAGACGACCAGCACACGAGGAAGATCGTCTGATAGAACCTCACCCATCTCGAGACTACGGCCGTCCGGTTTCCTGCTGTGCCGTCATGCGACTGTGGGAAGACGACGACCTGTTATCCGAGGGCCAAGTGATGCCACACCGTGCTCAAAGAACCAGTGCAAACGTATATCGCCTGTATATCGCCTGTATATGATCGATCGGACAATTCCCGTTGTTTTCATCCAGGATTGGCCAAGATCAGTGGCAAAAGCAAAAGATGACTTTAGTCGTTCCAGAAACTCTAGGTGTGTACTTGCTGGGAAGGAAGCAGGATAGCTCCGGCATGCACCAAAAATTGCCTATTTAACCCCTCCCTCACAGTGCTCGTTCCACTGCGTTTTAAATATCTACCACGTATGTTGAGACATGCTACCACTAACTTTTTGGTATTTCGCACCTCATCAAGAAAACCAACTATTTGTCATCTCATTTGCCATGGAAATTGACCATCTGTTAATAATGACTTGTTATGAAAGGCGCATCCTCTATCAACACACCATTGGCAGCACCACTTGATCACTAAACATGGCAAGTTCATCGAAAGCAGTATCTCGTACATCATGATCAGTGCACCATAGCTACACTGCTTTGAAGAGGACGACTTTTTGTTCCATCAATCGCCTGTCAAGTCAATCACTTCCATATCCGCGAAATACGATGCTTCTCTCTGATTTAGGGGCACAAGAATCGATTTCGGTGCTTGAATACTTGTTGGCGTGTTTGGATCACGGCGGATTTCACCAAGCACAGACCTCGAATGTAATACCGGAAGCGGTCCTGCTTTGTCCAGTACCTGGGGCGAGGCTGCACCGGTCGTGTGATTCGATGCCTGTTGTTTTCGAGGACGACCTCTTGGACGCTTGACGGTCGTGTCAACATGCTCAGCCGGCTTACGCTTCTTGTTTTCAGTACCTTTGCCCGATTGCTCTTGTTCCCATGCCTGGTACTTTCTGGGGGCGGTCATTTGCACCAGCCACTTGGGGAACCATTCTCGTTGTTGCACACTGGGGTCGAATACCTCGTCCTTTAGGTTTGCCTGGTACCTATTGTTTACGACCTCCTTCTTTGGGTCGATGCTGATGACTCGGGAGGGGCGAAAAGACAGTCTGACTCGGCCGCCCAGTTTGTCCTCCTCTTTGGTGATGGCTTCAAAGATATCGGAACCATCAGTGCCCTCCTTATGAGAAAGCCACAGTGCTTTGACAAGGGCGGTATCGGCCAGGGTTCTAACGAATTTCCCGCAAAAGTGAGCAAACCGCCAGTCGAAGTACAATTCAGTGAATGTCCGGAGCCTGGACATATCAATGGGCTGTGCCCATTTGATCTTCTCGGCCGACGACTGAAGCTCGTCCGGGGATGTGACGGCGGGCCTAAGATAATAGCCAACAATCCGAGGATCTGGGAATGTGTCTGGCACTGTCAGAGCAACTGCATGGTGCTCTCTGACCTTCAGGCTATTTCTGAGATGCTTGATCCATTTCTCTTTCCATTTCGATGGATCTACTTGCCTCTGAAGCATGTTGAATAGTATGTAACAACTTGATTCGTTGCGAGCAGCCGCCAGTGCCTTCTTGGGGCCGCACCCAGAAATTCCCTTGTGATAATCACCGCCGGACATTAGAGCAAGTTGAAGCAAATGCTTCCTTGTGATGATGCTATCAGGGTCGCGAGGTTTGCCATTCTTCTTCTCTAGATCGTCCATGCGGACTACTCGGACCAGGGCAGTACCATTGTCAGCGGGTAGCTTTTCAAGGACGAATCTAGATCCAAAGACCAAGGCATCGCCATCCCGAGTGAGGACAGCGTCGACTATCTCGGCCTTTTCCAATTCTGCGCATTCGGCTTCAGCTTCTCCGTCGGCTATACGCCAGGGTATTCCCAGATGAGTGAATATTTGTTTGGCGAGATTGGATATGTGGTCCAAATCATATTCAGCCCTTATCATCTCCTCTGTTCGTTCGTTCGATCTTGATGGCACGTAGGGCTGGGGGTCTCTAGGTTGTGGACGTGGTCGTCCTGATTTCTGTGGCTTGTTCGGGCCATCAAAGACGAATATTGGCTGTACACCTGTGCGAAGGATGTGTAAAGTCGCCTGATACAGCGTTCGTGTGGGATGGTTCATGCCACCTGTGTCTCCATTCGTTAGGTCAATTGAAGTCAAGATATGAGTAGGTGCTTCAAATGATGCACCTACCATAAGGTACAACGTGCTCCGTCGCTGACTTGTATTGGAAAATGGCCAAGGGCGTGTCGACAGCGATACGCATGGGCCTGCCGTGTTGTCTCACCCAGTCGGCATTGACGTGCGCGAGTGGGATCGGCTCACCGCCGACGACATCTCTAACTGCTTCCCAGAGGCTTGAATCATATTAAGTAAGGCATAGCTAAACATGTGTGTACTTTGAGAATGTCAACTTACCCTTCAATTCCCATGGCTGGATTGATATAATACGGTCATCAGCTACTGGACAACGCGTGGGTGGTTTGAAGAGAGTCTCGCTCGAGGCGACGTGTCAGGGGAAGGGAAAGCATGGTTGTTCCATCAACAGGGACAAGGTTCACTAACCCGCTAGCTGGCAGCGGCACTGATGTGTGTAGAAATCAAACCTTGTTCAAAGGGGCGCGATGAGGATCTTGAGGCCCGTCACGTTGTAGAGAATCGCATTGTATCCAGATGTAATTAGCACAAATTGTGCCAATTGCCCCATTTTTGGCGGCTTATTAAGACGGTAGACTGGCGACTACATAGCGAATACTATATGGTAATATAGTGATAATATAATCAGCCTCGGTTCCTCTAGCGAGAAGTCTCGTAAGCAAACTGCTAGCTCCAGGCTAAATCCTAGTTGCCATTCTTGATTATAGGTGCTACACTTGCTTGATTGGCTTTTTAATTGGTCCCTAGACCTGGGGCCATCTTCGGCGATAAGCTGGACTGCATCACATTCTAGTCGTTGACACTTTAATGCGCCCAGAACTCGCTGCCGTGCCTCGCACGTCACTTTTATTGAAGCAATTGTATTTCTCATCCCGAATTTTTGTGATTTGAAAGCATGAGGCTTTCCTGGTGGCAACGCTCAGTTGTAATGGGAATTAGCTACCATAGGTGTCGTATATATCTGCTTACAATAATATTAACGACATGAATACCTGTATATATACTGAGTTGAGTGCCCTTCAAAATGTGTACAGAAGGGGAAATAAAATAATCAAGACTATCATCAAACGGTTATTCAAGAACACAGTACCTAATTAATCCGTTTATTGAATTCTCAACATTCCGGAGATGTCCGCCAGCAAAGGAGAAGTTCTGGTGACAGGCGCCAATGGCTACATTGGCGCCCGCACAGTCGAAGCCTTCCTCAACGACGGCTACTCAGTCCGCGCCGCCGTACGATCTCAATCTGCGGCTCAAAGTCTACTCGACGTGTTCGCCGGGGCCGCCAAAGATGGTCGCTTCACCACTGTTCAAGTGCCCAATATTACTGTGTCCGGTGCCTTTGACGAGGCCGTGCGAGGCGTGACGGCGATTGCGCACCTCGCCACGCCCGTGTCCTTCTTCTTCACGGACGCAGACTACGTGATTGGCACATCCGTGGACGGCGTAAAGTCCATTCTCGAATCCGCAGCCAAGGAGCCCTCCCTCAAACACTTTGTGCTCATGTCGTCCATTGCCGCCATCCTCAGCGAGAAGCCCGCCGGCCACGTCTTCACCGAGGCCGACTGGAACGACGCCGCGGCCGCCGTCGTGGCCGAGCAGGGCGACGAGGCCCCGAGCCGACAGATTTACGGTGCGAGCAAGACGCTGGCCGAGAGGGAGTTTTGGAAGTTTATGAAGGAGAGGCAGCCCAAGTTTACCATGAATGCCATTAACCCAGTGTAAGTTATGAACAGACCCGGCCATGACACGCAATATACATTTTCTGATGACTCCCATATTGTAACACAGACTGGTTGCAGGACCACCCTTGGTTCTTCCTTCGACGCCGGATAAGATCAACGAGTCCGTCAGTTTCGTGTGGCAGGTGCTCTCGGGCCAAGAGATACCCGAGAACCTGATCGGCTTCGGGGCCTACGTGGACGTGCGCGACGTGGCGCGCCTCGCCTTGTTCAGCGTCGAGCACGGGAGCAAGGTGCACGCGCAGCGCTACATTGCGGCGAGCGGCTGGGCATCGCCACAGGCCGCGGCGGACATCCTGCGCGACAGGTACCCCGAGCGCAAGGATTCCATTCGGGAGGGTGCGCCGCGCAGCAACTATATGCCGGGCTACGCGTATCCGCCCCAGGCGCCCCAGATTGATGCGTCCAAGGCTGTCGAGACTACCGGCAAAGGTTGGATCGGCTTTGATGACATGGTTGTGGATACCGCCGAGGTTTTCAAAGCTTACCTGTAGTATTGTCTCTAACAAAAAAACATTACACTGTGCATTTGTCACGATAGTAAGAGGCAGAAGATTTGGTTTGCGGATCTTGATGGAGGATATTTATAGAGTTGAACGTTTCCGAAGAATGAACCACGGCCGAATATGCAAGAATAAATGCTCCAAGTACAAGCCTGTATCTATCATATGAAAGTAAATCATTCCGCACGCTCGACGCCAGGGATCGAGACGGAGAGGTGGTAACTCTCGCCTGGCACGATGCTTGAGAAATGATTCTCGGGCAAAACTTGCCCCTCATGCTCGACTGTCACGGCCTTGACATCCCTCACTCTACGTACGTCGACAATGAAAGTCGCTCCGCGGAATCGTCGCGTGACGTTGATGCCGTCCCACGCTGCGGGCAGCTGCGGGTTGATGCGCAAGCCCCTGGAGTCGCCGCGCAGACCGCACAGCCCCTCAACCACGGAGCGGTATACCCAGGAGACGGTTCCCGTATTGAACAGCTGACTCGACCGGCCAGCCGTGCGGGGATACTTGTCGTGGCCGCCCCGGTAGTAGTTCGGGATGAAAATGGGCAGCTGTCCGCGCCGAATGTAGTCGTCCTCGCTGGGACCGGGTAGCATCTGGCGCAGAGCCTGAAAGGCCCGGTCGCTCTCCCCGATGGAATACAGACTGTGAATGTAAAACGCGCTGGCATGATTGTAAATCGATCCGTTCTCACCCTGGCCGGGATACTTTTGCGTCACGCGGCCAATGTCCTCTCGCATGCGAGTGAATGGCGGCGCAAACATGAGTACTCCGTGCGGTGTGGCGAGCTGCTTGTCAATCTGCTCGAGCATCTGAGCAATCCTGTCCGGGCTCGCTGCGCCGCCAAGAATGGCCCACGCCTGAGGGTTGAGCCAAATGCGGCCTTCGGGGTCGCTGTCGACACCAAACACGACATTGTCGTCGGTGATGCCCCGCGCGAACCACTGGCCGTTCCAGAGATGCGTGACGGCGGCTTTATTGACCAAGTCAGCACCATGCCGGTAGTGCGCAGAATGTGCCGCATCACCATGTTCGTTGCAGATGTCGGCCCATAATCGTAGAGCGTAGGCGGTGGCTACGGTTAGCCAACCAGACACTCCCTTGCCTTTCCATCCGGCCATGTTCATGGGGTCGCACCAGTCGCCCTGGGCGATGTAGGATAGTCCTCGACCATCTCGTGAGTTATCTGACAGCAGCCAGTCCATGGCTCGACCAAGCCGCTCGTAAACGTTGAAGTTGTCCCCATTTTGGGTCTTTACACGAGTTTCGAGTAAGTTGTAATCTGCAGTCTCTGCTAGATACGCATCAAGCGCGATCGGAAACCAAACACAGTGGTCCGTATGTGGTATCTGGTTGATGTATTTGAGCTCTGCTCCTTCAACCAGAATAATTCCATCTGGGATGGACCCATTCGGCTCCTGTTGCGAGAGAGCTTTGAGTATGGCATTCTTTGTGACCTCTGGCTTGATGAAGGTCATGCCCATATTGTCCTGCATGTAATTCCGGGTTTGCGGATCAGTAGTCAACCTGTTCACATCGCCATGGTAGTAGACCTGGCGGGCCATCCAGTTATTGACAAAGTTGTCTAATTCCTTGTCTGGAGTCTCGATTCTCAGACAGCCGCTTCCTTGATCGATATAAGCTGCATAGTCTCTCGAAACTTGAGGAAATGCGTCCCGGCTCAAGTATTTCTGCTTCATGGATTGGATCTCGGCATCGTCAAAAGCCGGGCCAAACAAAAATCGGAATTGTCGCTCATCCCCGGACGCCAAGTTCAGCCGATATTGCACGACAGCTACCGGGGTTTCGTACCGAGCGTCTCCCTTTTCGAGTAGAGGTGACCTCAAGGCTGTTGGATTATGCAAGCTCCCTTCGCCCTCAAACGCCTGCTGGTTCGTTTCCCAAGAGTCCGGTGCTGTTTCGCAGAGAAGGAAAGTCTTGTCTTTGAGATGCTTGATCTTGACGTAGTCATCGGGCTTTTGGTATGGCGTAATGCTCGTAGCCACGACACCGCCCAGGTCCTCGCGATACTCTGCTTCTTGATTCATCCAGGACATGTATCCTATCGTAAAGTATGGATAAATGCTGATTTTACGAGAACGACTCGAGAGGTTTTGGACCTTCATTGTCCATAGTTCTATAACATCATTGACGGGAATGCCAAATGTCATTTCCAGTCGAATCTCTAGATGTTCTATCGTCCATGAGATATCACTTTTGCCAACAGAGAAGGAAAAGTGGCCCAGAGGCTGCCGTACAGGCTCATAAGGCGCTGAGAATATCTCTCCAGAGACTTCGTCCTTGACATAGACGAAGCGGCCGGGATGATGACTATAGTAATTTTGCTCTGGCTGCATAAAGGTCTTTGCTTCCAGGTTTGGTGCATGTGAGTACTTGGCCGGCTCTGGTTGCATAAACTGCGCCACCGAGTATCCGCGGCAGGTGGTCTGGACCATCATCTTTTTGTTCCAAAGGAAGCCTCCGGCATTGGGCATGGCCGTGGGGCTTCTGAGTTCAAAACGGCCACCATCGTGTGTTGGGCCAAGCACCATGCCACTTGTCTTGGAGTCGGCCATTGCTTGCAAAGAGGCCGGCCTAGATGAGGTTTGGTGTGTAGAAAGAAAAGGATATGACGGAAGAAGAAGAATATGAGCTTGAGACCTTTCTGGCCTATACATATTTGTTTCATATGGCGACGGCACGGTGGGGACGGCGCCCTCTCACTCCAGGATCGCGCAGCAGGAGGCATCAAAACCCGAGCTGCCAATTTAGCCTAATATCAACCCGCCGTGTTTGGGATTCACATCCGCCGCCCGTAGTGAAGATCGCTGCATTTTCCGGAGCACGGCAAAATGCCTGCCAAAAGGGCCAAATCCCGCTCTTGAAATTGGTCGTGAGTCTCTGGATGTCGATATGATCAGGCATCCATGCATTAATTTACACTTCTGAGGACGACTTGGCACATAGGAACCCAGTAAGCATGGGGTGCAAACATACAGCAGAATGTGACATGAAGAGTTGGAAATATATATATACCCCGTGACTTGCTATTCCTGCTCTGCCCAAAATACCAAAAGAAAATCATAAGCATGATGACCCAAAAACGACCGAAAAGAGCCCAAGTTGGAGAAATGCAAATGGTATCCGTACTTGTGCCCCTCACCCATGATAACAATCAACATCAACAACATCCACACTGCCCATGTCCGAATAGAAACAAACGCTGATAAACAATCAACTCAACGCGCGCAACATTCAAGTCTCGTGCTCTCGCTGGCGTTATGTGCATTTTGACAAATGTCGCGAATGAATGCGCCCTCATCATGACTTGTTGAGAACCATCATCTCCTCTCGAGGTGGCGCGCGCTCAAGAAACTTCAGGATGATGCGGCGCAAGAACAGGTTCGTGTTGCTTTCCACAACATCATCCTCGTGCATGGACTCTCCATAGCCCGGATTCAGATGCGCTCGAGTACACTCTCTCAAAGATATATGCACACCATCATCCATCTATGCTTTCCTGGGCCTGCCCCGGGCATTCTTGCCGTCGGTGCCGCGGATCTTCTTGGTACCAGCAGCCTTCTTGCCAGGCTTTCGCGTAACGGTACCAATGACCTTGTCCGCGACGCCCTCAATCTTGTCGCTCAGGTGAGACTTTCTCTTGTGGTGGGTGCCCGTCGTCGTGGTAGCCTTAGTCGAGCCGGCAGGGCGGCCTCGCTTCTTGACGCCGGCGCCCGTCTTTGTGGTGGTGGTGGTTGAGCCGGCCTTGCGACCACGCTTTGCGCCCGTCGTCGTGGCGCGCTTGCGCTCTGGGCCGGTATCGACAGTGAGGTGAACGCGCGGCTTGGAGCTGCCAGTGGTAGAGCGCGTTGATGCCATTACGAAAATCTGTTTGTTTTTGCTTATTGATACTTTTTCTTTTATATGAAAAAGTTTTATGTGGTCACGAATAAACTCGCGTGTTTTGAAAAAAAGTGCAATGAAAGAAGATATTGATCGCGCTGTTGATCAAGGAACGCGACAGGAATTGTGAATTGTTATTTATTTTCTCGCGCGTAGGACTTGGTATGCGGGTGGGAGGGGCAGGCACTTTTATACGTCAGGACGTACGTATTATTATTATTAGGGGGGTAAAAAGAGAGAAAAAACCTGGAAATGGATCACACTGATCTGGGAATCAAATTGCTGGATTCACCGTAGTACCTGACCTAGGTCGCGATAAATAGTGGTACTGATTCCCCCGTGTGTGCGTGTGTGTCAGTTGATCAAATCAAATGGACTGGACTGGAACTGATTAGCGCCACACCCATCTGATCTCTTAGGGCATGTCTGTTTATTTACATTGCCCAGAGAGGTGTGAGGTAATATGTCATGTATTGAGATATGAGTTGGTTTTCAGGGCAGTACATACCTAATGTACGTACTTGGTTGGTTATCTCTGCATGTATTATCAAGGCCGTGTTGGTTTGGCGAGTTGAGTGCTAACCTTAGCTATACTATTGACATGACGGCTAGCACGATGACGTAGCCAAGGGGCTCAGCTTACGATATACAATGCATTTAATATAACTGAAGATACCTTAGGTAATGCCATACATATGTAAAACCCCGACCTGCCTGTCCCTCCATTCTATTCTTCATGTATGGAAAGCTACGACGGCGGGCGCAAGTCACTTTACTAGGTTAGATGATATCGATCAAGAAATTCCCGATTGTCATTGGTGAGACTGGCTTTTATTTTCTTCTAATCTGCATTTCCTTTCCATTTTCCCTCCCCTGACCGCTGCCGACTCGGTGCAGCGCTGATCAGCAATGCCTCCGAAATAGGGGCCGGACCAAATGATCAACCAAGCATTACCCTAGACATTGAATGGTGCTGATTACATGTCTGCTGTGAGGCTTCATCACTGTACAATGCCACCAAATGTCCAAGAATCACCAGTGCTCATCAACCAGAGTAACTCCACTTCGCCATTGGCCTGTCCTTTCTCGATTCAAGAGACTTGTCTGAATCAATATCTAAAGTAGATGCGCTGCAAACATTTCAGGCATACTCAGGCACAACCTGCAACTGCGCCGTTTCATTTTGGTTCCAACATGTCTGTCCATTTCAGAATCAGATACCCTGCTTTTCCAAAGTCTCGAGCTCCTTAAGGACAGAGGCCTTGGTAGAAATCTTCTTGATCTGCGTGTCCTCCAACTTTTCGCCGCCAGCGTGACGCATCTCCAGATCCTCAATGGCACGAACCTTCTTCTGCAAGCTCCTGAGCTTCTTGGCAGCTGGGTTCTGACTGCCAGGGGAGAGAGGCGACTCGACAATTGACGGGATTTGTGCAGTCTGGACCTGAGGGTTCAGAGGAGCGCCTCCATCGCGCACAGCATATCCTTCGCCATTGCGCGCCGTGTTGCTGCGGTTGCGGGCCGGGTTGTTACCTCCGGGCGCATTGTTTCGCGAGCGACTGCGGCTGTGCTGGTGGTTGTTGCGGTTTCCTCGGCGTTCGGGGCTGCGGCCATCGTTACCAGATGCGGCACCCTGCTCGCCAGACGGAGGAGCAAGGCCACCAGCATTGCCATTGGCATCATGACCTTCACCACCCTGCTTCTTCTTATTGTTGCGCTTCTTCTTGTTCTTCGCGGCGGCCTTGGAAAGATCACCGTCATCGCCGGCCGGGGCGGCGCCAGGGACCGTGCGAGCACCGGTTTCGACGGTCTCGGCTCCAGGCACTTGGCGGCGTGCACGACCGAAGCCATTGGGTCCAACATTGACAGCTCCGTTGCTCATAACATGAGCAGCACCACCCTCGTCCTCACGTCGGAAGTGAAGAGGAGTAGACATACCGCGGGCACCAGGAGGGCGGTAGGCGCCCACAGGCTTTGACGGTGTCTTGACTGTGCCCAGGAACGCAACTGCGGAGGAGTGCGCAACAGGCAGAGGAGTCAGAGGATCCGCAGTAGGGGTGTTCTCCGGTAGAACTGGACGCCATCCAACAGTGTAAAGCTCGGTCATATCCTCGTTATACATGATGCTACCACTGACATGCCAGAGCTTGATTCCGTTGTCGACGCGAAGACGTGGGGAGGTGGTGGCCGTCATGATGTAACGGCTATCGGGACTCCACTGACAGACACTGGGATTGCCGCTCTCGATGGTGCAAATCTTTCGATAGTCCTTCTCCAAGTCGTAGACGTCGATCTGACCTGCCAAGTTTCCAAAGCCGGCCACCAGGACAAAGCGTCCAGTTGGGGAGAAGATCATGGTGTTGCGCGGAGCAATCTGGAAAGAGTGCATGGCAACGGCGCGCTGATTGAAAATGGTAGTCTTGGCAGGCATATAACCGTAAATGACACCAAATTCTTTGCCATTGGGAGACCAAGACACATCATGGATGGGTCCCTCCTTATCCAGGGTAATACGAGCATCAAAGCCACCGTTGGCATAGAGGAGATACAGGGTAGTCTCTCCGTAGTAGGACTTGTTGGACTTGTCCACTTCTGTTTGTGCCAGCACAATCAGTGCTGTTCCCAAGCTGTTCCACTTCAGCTGCACCTTATCACCCTTGAAAAAGGTCTTCTGCGAAATCGGGTTGGTGAATTGGGGGACGTTGTACACTTTGACACTTGCGGGTTGACCCTGGTAAAGTGAGCATGTTAGTGATCATCAAAACTACATTGTATGGTATGAAAACGTACCTTGCGCTCGGGAACGAAGACGGCAACGTTGTGGCTCTGGCCAGGAGCAATGGCGAAATCGGTCACACCTTCGACTCGCAGCTTGTTCCAGACAGTTCTGAGATCGTGGCTCTCATAGAATTGCACCTCGTTTGTCACACTGCGAGCGCAGAACTTCTCATCAGAGGTGTACTGAAGGTTCCAGCCCGTGAAGGACTTCTGGACAAACTGTCCAATGGGCTGCTTCTCGGTACCTTCGGCTACCTCATCGATCGTACGCCAAATCTTGAGGTTCTTGGTGGCATCACCAGCCTCATCCTTGGCGGGGCGTTCATAGGTGCTGAAATAGGTACCCCGAGGGGAGAAGGCGACCTCGAAGACATTAACGACGGAGACGGAAGAAAGAAGATGACCAGTGGTGGCATCGACAATGCCGACACGGTCGTTGGTCGCCCAGGCGAGGTAGCGGCCACAGGGCGAGTAGACACAGCAACGCAAGTTCCCTTCCGGCTTAACGAACTCAGCGAGAGGCTCGTAGACAGGCGCAGCGTCGGTGACGCCAATGGCCTTCTGGGTTCGGTAGGCAAACTGCAGAGGAGACGCCATGACTAGTCAAAGTCACAGTAGTGATCCGGGCGTTGCAGAGTGCGGGAAGATGTGGATTGAGGGAGGGGGTTTTTTGTTTTCTTTCGTAAAAACGTTTGACAGTCTTCGAATACTTGTCGGCGGGTGCGATGATGCGAGTTGGGACTGGCACACACTGGAGGCGAATCCGGCACTAATCTGTAGCTGTTGTTGAGAGAACAGCAAGACACGTGGCGGTGTGGGCTTTGAGTTGTGCTTGAGGAATCTCGTGCGTGGATGGATCGCAAGGTTGGTCAAGAAGCTCGGCGGCGAGTTGGTTGGTAGTGAAGACAGGAGAGACAAAGCGATGGTCGATCGTATTTAGCTAAAAAGCAATCGAACCAATCTGTTCCCACGTAGTCGTTGTCAACAATGACTCTGTTTTCGACTTTTCAAATTTCTCGGGTCGGACAGTCCGCAATGGTTATTCTGTTGGCAGCCGGGTTGTGGTTGCGTAGCAGAACAGAAAACGGAGCCGTCGTGGATTGTGGTGAAACTTTCGACGGTGAATAACAACAGCACGAGGGGCAGCACCAAATGGGGGTCGTAGGTGTTGTCTGGCGGGTACGCGTGCGTGCGTGCGTGCGTGCTAGAAGGACCAAGTAAAACGTTTTTATTGAGAAGAATGGAAGGGAACACGAAGTCGCCCAGAGGGATTCTGTTGACACGGGGCCAATGGGCTGACAAGGCGTGATGTTGCGGAGCGTGCAATGGGCTGGGGGAAGAAAAGGAAGGGGAGAGAAGTCAAGAGTTTGACCCTTTGGACCCAATGCTGACACTTGACTCTGGTTCGTGAATGGATTTAATTTTTTTTTTTTTTCTTATTCAGTTTGCAGCAGCTGCCACTCAGATGTACAGAGAGCCGCACGGACATTTACAGGTGACTATGCAAACTTATGCACTACTTGTGCTATAAATATGCTTTTCTGTACTACTAGCTTCTCGTTATGCTCTCCTCTGGGCCCCTAGGGATCTCCGCAGGGCCCAGGGCTATTTTAGCCCCCACTTCAACTGCCTGCTGGTGCGTGCCTGTTAGTACGCTTTATCACATGCACACATGCACTTACATGATTCCAAGTCAGTCTTTAATGTTTCTATTCCATAAATGACATGTCAGGATAGATATCAACCGGCCAATTAATAGCGCGACGTGTTCAAATATACAATACCATGATTGACAACAGCCAATCTTCTCTCGGACACACGCTGCTAAGTATCATGTATGTACGAAGTACTCTGTACTGTAAGTTGAATAATTTATGGTAGCCATAAGTGTGTGAACAATCTTGCAAGAACGATTGTATCCAATAAAAGGAACACCAAACGAATTTGAAAGATTCATATAATGTCTCATCATTATGAAGTCTAGTATTAAAGGAGCGCAGAACGCGCTGCCCAAACACGAACAAGTCCTCTGACTTATCCAAAAAGAAATGAAAATTGAGTATGGCCAAGTCTAAGAGACTGCACTCATGAATTTCAAACCACTACTAATAGTGCACCAAACGAAAAACTCCTTTGAAAAGATGGAGAAGTTGTTTGGCTTTGGCGGCATATATCTTCTATGCATTAAGGACGTATTGAATGTCGTCCAAAAAGGTAGCACCGCCAAGACCCGGGTTTGTAGCCCTGTCAAGAAAGTTGGTCGTGAATCGGACACTGTCGAGATTCTGCCAAGTGTTGTCGAGAATGATTTGCGTCATGTTCGAGGTCAGACGACGTGGAGGGGCGGAATCCAAGCTGGTAACCCGTGACTCTCTGGCCGTTGCGGTAGCCAGCAATGGTGATGTCGCAGTTGCCAGCCAGGTTGCCGAGAATGCAGCCATAGTAGAATGACTGCAGGTTGAATGTGCCAGTAGAACCACTGTACTTGCTGGTGATGTAGGGGTAGTTGTCGCTGAATCTGTCGAGCTTGCCATATGCCAGCACGTTGGGGGCAGAATGAGCGCTGACGGCCTGGAGGGGGCCACCTTTGTCGTAAACCTCAGCGAGGCCTACAGTAGATCGTGTATTGTCAGTAGTGAACTTCTGCTGTTCCACCAAAAAGATGTTTACGTACCCATTCCCTTGTAGAAAAGACCCTTGGAGGGACCAAAGCTCGCGTTCACCAGGTTCAGTCTGACGCCCACGAGTCCGGCGTCGAAGTTGTTCACTGCGGCCGAGACGAGCGTCGCAAGAGCGAGCGTTAGAGCGGCGAAAAACTTCATCTTGACAGTAGAGGCTTATATGTTGACAATGATTTGATTTATTCAAGATTGAAATGCAATGATCCAATGGAAGCTGATGAACGAGAGACTAAGAAGTTGAAGAGTGATACTGAAATTCTTTTTCTGAAAACCTGAATTCCTCATTCAGTATTTATAATAGCACAACAGTCCATATACGCGTATCAGTTTATCATGTTGAGGCAATAAGTAGGTAGTATCGTACGAATGATTGCTTTTTAAGGTTGCAACATATTGAATCTTATACTATCCAAGCAGTGACCCTGAAACAATTGAGCCATGTGCTCCGAGTTACACAAAATCTCCACATGTCTCACTTGGACGATGTCTTTTCTGTTGATCCATTCCATTGACTTTCTCGACGGAATAAAGTGTCTTCACTTGAAGCCAATTCCGTTGAATCCCCGGACGAGGCCTTCCATAAAGCTTCTCTCCGAAGTTTCCGATGCGTTTCGGCAGGCAGTCTGGACTGAGACAATTAAGGTCCATAGAGATCTGGCTAGGAAATATGCAGCTCACGGATTTGCAACTACATAAGGTTTTGGACGACTTGTTGCTGGTCTATGGAGAGTGGTGTGGCAAGTCAATAATTTGCTTAAATGTAAGCACTTAGTTCTTAGTATCGATGAATCAGTAAGGAACTGTCACTTTAAGGGCAATCTCGTCAATTCACAATCAAACACATCAAAAAGTGTGCGTACCTCAATCCCCGACGACACAGGCCATAGTTATTGATGCGATGATTTATAGCGATCTACGTGCTTTCCGGACTCGTCGTGGTCTAGGCAACGGCAACAATAACAACAAAACAATTGTATTTCTAAGCGAACAAAGCCGCATAGCGGGAGCATAAATCCAAAGCTGGGATTAGAAATATGACCCGCCATGACGATAGGATGACAGCCTCCGCGCCCATGTATCTTGCATGCCGTCGGGGCCTCAGAAGATACGAGGCTATTTGTGCCTTGAGGGATCAGCTCTGGAAGTGTTCTATTGACACTACGAAGCTTCTTGCCGAGCCGCGCCTCTGAAAGTCCACTAACCTAGGACCATAGTTCACTGATCACGCGACCATTTGTGGAACCCAAGCATCACGAGCCGTGTTCTCCTCTTACGAGATTATGGTCACAAAATTCCCAGACGGTAAGTTGCATGGCAACTTAATTTTTTTTCATTATTATCGAATCATGGCGCATGGAACTCAAGGATCGGAATCTCGCCAAGCATGTAAGAACCTCTACCCGTGCATCCAAGGTCAGAAATGTAACATCAGTATTTGCAGCCATGCTATCGGCCGCTTCATTCGGTCTTTGAATCATGAAAGCATTCCAGCCCAGTCTTATACTCTGTGCCCAGGTTCTCCACCAGCTCTTTGGCCGAGAATATGCAATCATGAACACCAATTCCCCTGTAAGAGCTTCCAGCTACGCGTAGACGCCCGCGGTAACGGTCAAGGAGACTGTGATGAAGTTGTCCCATCCTCTCGCAGTGCCCGACCGTGTACTGAGGTATGGCGCCGACGCTCAACTTTGCCAGCGCGATCACAGGTGCCTCGGTGATGACCAAGTGTCGCTGCAGGACCGACCGAGCCATGGAAATGCCTTGGCTCTCGGTGGGAAGTTGATTCTGATACTTGTCTGCCCACCAGTGGCCGCCCAAGATGACTGTAATCTTTGTGCCCATCGTCGAAGAGGAGCCAATATCCTGGCCAGGCATGGCATCGGAATCAAAGACGATCCCCAATGCCTGTTCAGGATTCCAGTGCAGCGGAACTGATCTGGGAATTAGGTATCCAAAGCCTCGATAGGGATGATTCATTAAAGGTTTGCCATAGCAAAGGGTCACGACCATAACCGTCACAGCCGGCGCCTCGATCTTGGAGAAGCGCTTCTGGTCTGGGGGGAGTTCGAGTAGCTGTCTCAATGCTATTGTAGCAATAACACAATTGTACGGTACCGATTTTTCTCTCTGAAAATCATTTAGCATTGAGTTTCATGATGGTTCAAATTATGTAGAGGCTTCACAAAAAAGACTTCAAGTGAGTATATCACCTTGGTCGTGGTAAGGCGATGCTGGGGGCATTTCAGATCACCCACGTGTGGAACATGTGCCAACGATATGATAGATGTCGAACTCACTTACTTCGGTTTGGATTTCGAGTGTCTCCGAATTAATACGGACTAAGCGCTCGTTTTTTCTGACACGAACATTGGGCAGCCGCTGAAGTGATTCATAAAGAGCACGAGTCAATGACTCTATGCCATCTCGGAAGCTGAAGACACTAGCATGACACAATCTCTTCTGAAGATCCTCATATAGGCCGAGTGATGCTCCGAAAGGCTTGAGATAGCCTTGAGATGTTGAGGATTGCCGTTGCATCCAAGTCGGTTGACCTCGAGCCTTTTGTGAGTCATTTGCAAACATCATTGCTCTCAACACTCCTCCAAGTCCAAGTAATGGTCCGAGATCTTTTCTGGTCTGTTCAGCTTGCTCTTCGAGTCTCCACATCCTAGGCATCAACGCTTTCATGCTCAGATTGTCAATATCTCCGGCGTACAATCCATGTGTAATGGCCGATATGAAGTTATTGGTGATATCCGGGCCCCATCGGCGCGTCACAAACTGCCCAATCGAGTCATCTTTCAGACCCTCTGGTCTCCGCGCCGTAATCACATCACGGATAACACCAGAGACGAGATTGGAAAACAGAGGCTCCGTGGCGGCGAGCCATGCATAGCGAGCCAATCGACGAAGACCAAGTGTTGGCGGTGCCGGCACTGGAACAATGGAAGTGTTGAATGCTGGAAGGCTCACAAGATGTCTCGGGTACATGATGTAACGGTTCTCAGCAATCTGTGAGCTCGAGGGCACCGTCAGAACCTCGGACGCTAATCCGAGACTGTTGATCTGTATCATGAATGAAACTTAGCAAGTGTACTCATGCCTTTTGCAAGACAACGGGAACCACATGGAAAAGTGAAATTGACTCGGCTCGACTTACAAGCTCATATGTCACTGACGCTCGGTCAGCATTGGCTCGTAGAGTCCTAGGTCCTCTTTCGCACAAGAAACTGATATCATGGTCTCCGCCCGGAATACGTGCGGTAACTCGAGTGGATTCGATGGCGCCCCCGACGCGCGAAGAGGCTTCGTAAAGTGTGATGCTCGCGGTTGGAAACTTATGAGCGGCAAAATAGGCAGTTGTAAGCCCAGTGATGCCGCCACCAATGACAGCAATGTTGTCGGACGAGACTCGCCCATGTGTAGCAAGACAAAGACGCCGAACACAGTAGTGCGACGGGCCGGATAGTCTTGCTGAGGTCTCTGTACGTAGCGAGTAGGCGTTTCTGTAACTTGAGTGAAATATATATGCTGCCATTGCTGTATCGTAGTGAATTATGTTAGAGCTTGGTAAAGAATTTGCTTCCAGTTTTTGTGTTTGGGGCGAGGACAAGAGAAGCCGGACAGCTTGAGATCAACCAAGAAATATATGATAAATCGTTCAAATCTTTTCCTTTATCGTAGTTCTGAAAGTCCAACGATGGAGCCAGGGATAACCAAGTACTAAGAAAAGATATGATAGAGACACAAGGCGTCACAAAACCGAGATTATTTACATGACGACCCAATTTGTCGTATAGCGTCGTGTTACATCATACAGTCCCTGTAATTGCCCGTCTACCTGTCTTAATGTTCCCGCTCTCGGGTGACTTGACCGAGGGGATTGTCCCAAGGAGGTGGTAACATCAGTACTCCGTGACAGCTTGACACCCGGCAAATTCAAAATGAAGTTGTTTCATCATAACACAGCCCTTGAAGTTATCAAAGCCGAAAAATTGATATATAAAGAGATTTCATTTTCCAAGACCATCAATCCACTCATGGAAGACAGTACCAGATTCCCGTCGGCCTCGCAGTCTTCTCTTCAAACTTTTAAATATACATTATGAGATCCTCTAGGTACACCATCATGTATTGCTGTGCTGTCAGCAGTGCCAACATAGTCAGGGCACCAACGCCATTGGCGACACTGACACTCACGATTCCCACGCAAGGGACAGCCTTCTCCGCGACCGTCCCAGGCTGCGACGCTGACGGCACGTCTGTCGACCCCTTTGCCGTCGTCGGTATTCCCAACGGCACCTTTTACCCGGGGACGCAGACGTACTATGTCCCTCCACAGGTGACTCCGCAGTCGAGCACCTTTGTAAACTACCAGCTCAACGCGACCGAGGTGATTGAAATTATCCCGCTCGAGGGGACATGCGCGCCGTTCGCCCCCTCCGAGACCGCCACGGGAAGCGAGCCTGCCGGATCCGAACCCACCGGCGGGCCCGACTCGGGCAACCCAGAAGACGCCTGCCCCCTAGAGGGATGCTCCAAGCTGGTCAATCAAGGCGCGCGCAAGATCATCGACGCCCTGAACCAGGTCACGATTCTCTCGCAAAACCTGCAGGCGGCGGCAAGATCGATAGGGCTCAAGCGGGATATCAACACGCGCCTGGTGGCTCGGGCCTCCCTCACTGACCTTTTACAAGGTCTTCGCAGCGTGCCGCCCTCGCTCACATTGCTGATCCCTTACATTCAGTATGTATTACCTCATAGACAAGAGTTGAATTCCCGCCTGATATTCCACGATACTAATAATAGCACCTTCTTCTCAGAAACACTCCACCCATCCCCCCAGGGTGTGACTCGGACACGATTGTGATTGCCCTCATCGAATTTGTACGCGTTCACCAGGCCTTGTTGCAGATCCTCATTGGGAGATCGAGTCTGCTGTCGTCCGGGTCGTCAGGTTTCCCCGGCTTCGGGGGCAGCAAAGCCGACATGGACGCTCTGCGAGAAGAGTTCAAGGATTACCTGGGCGACGAGTCTGCTGCTGCCGTGCCCCAGGTCGGGACGCAAGAGAAGTTCCCCAACCCCATTGGCGCCGTCATCGCCGGTCTGCTGCGGGCCATTGAGACCATCGTCGACAACATCGCCTTTGGCTTGATTGGGCTCATTCCCACGCGCGACGAGTGCTTGCGACAGCAAAAGTTTACTATTGACGGGACGCTGAATGACGCCATTGCAGCCTACTCCAGCTAAAAACAAAGTTGGTCCTCGACGAGAACTCGCCCCCCGACGCTTCACTTCTGATCGTTCTTTTCAAAATATCGGCCGAGAGGAGGTCTGCTGATTGGTTTTATCGTGGCGTTTATGCTCTGAAAATGAGCAATTCGGATTTTGGTGCTGTTTTGATCCAGTCACTCGCTTTCATCGTGCAGGGAACCAAGTAATGGGATACGGCAAAAGAGGAATTTCTATATCAGTCACTATCACTTGATCACCGTTTTAGTAGAGCATAGTGTATTGATGGTCATCAAGTCACTGGTCCTGGGGAGCCATCTAGTTTGTCGCAAATGTGATGATTATTCTTAAGTGCATGGTATCTATCTATATGAACCTGAATAGAAAGTCCTCGAAACCCAGATTCTTTAGGCATTCAAGACGCTTGTAAAATTATTAACATTATCCTTCATTCATTTCCCTTCTTCAAATTCATGAATTTCAAACGCGCGCTCAGCCCGACTTTTTCAGGCAATGAGGCTGTCTGTTTCTTGCAATTTCTATGCAAAACCTATGAGCGTACCGTTGTCGTCTCATGGTCCGTGGTAGTTGTCGTGGTCGTAACGGTTGCTGTTTCCTTTACTGTAACGGTGACCGGCCCAGCGAGCGTCGTCGACGACGTCCGTCCCTTGGCACCACCATTTGGATTGATTGTGGCACTTGGATCGCCGCCATTTCTGGATGAGGTCTTTGTGGACTGGTGAATGGGGATGACTTCCAAACCAGTTGGTGTTGTGTATAGAGAAGTAGACGTTATCAGCGTGCTCGATTGCTCAGTTGCCGTGGTTGAGCTGGTTGCATCTGTAATATGAGTGCTTGTGCTGGTAGACATTTGCCCAGATTGCGACTCTCGAGAACGAGTCTTTGTCGTCAAAGTGGTTGATACAGCTACTGATGAAGTCTCTGTAGCAAGCGGTGCCGAGCTGGTAGACTCGACGACCGATGAGCTGACAGTGACAACAATCTGGCTTGTAACTGTCGTATGCGGGGGTATGATGGTGACTGTTACTTCGTTTGAGCCGCTACTATTCTGGGAAGTGACGGTACTGCTCTCTGACGCAGCCGCACTAGACGACGCGACTGTGCTTGTCAAGGTACTCGAAGAACCGGCGGTGGTAGTAGCAGTGGTACCAAGGATACCCGCTGCCACAGCTGGGTCATGACATCCAATTTGAACGCCAGCAGTGGTATTCATGGGCAGCGCGTAACACTGTGTGCTCCCAGTACATTTGGTGATTGAGAATGCGCCAGCAGCTGTGCATTCGCCGATGTCGCCTTCAATGCAGGCTGCTTGACCCTGTTGACAGGCGGACTCCAATGTCAAAGACTGAAAGACGCTGTTGTACTGGATAGCTTCTGCGAGGTTTGCCGCAAGCACATCAGCAGCTACTGTGGTACTCGTGGATGGAACACTCGTGATCACAGTCGGCACATTTGTGTTGATGGCTCCAGTCGGAGTGATCGCGGCAGACGAACTCAATGAGTCGGAAGATTGCGTAGAGACGAGCGAAGATGATGAAGAGCTAGCCGTCGACACAGTACTGGTCGTAGGCGCACTACTGGTCGTGGGCGCACTACTTTCACTGCTCGATGATCCTGCCGCCGCCTTGGACGAAGATGCAGTTTTGGACGTGAGTGAGGCTGAACTCAATGTATTCGACGACGCGATAGCACTGCTTCCAACGCTTGATGTAATGAAGGGCGCCACCGACACCGATGTCGCCGGGTAACTCGAAGCTGAACCCACGCCAGTAGATTCTGTGACGAAGCCGCTCTTGGTACTAGTAGCAGGCACCGAGGAACTCGAGGGCTGACTTGAGGCTCTGCTACTGCTTGAAATGCTGCCCTCGGATACTGTAGCAGCTGTACTGGAGCTCAGTGCAGCACTAGAAGTGGTAAGCGTGATTGGAATAGTCAGACTTGACGTCAAAGGCAGCTCTAGTGAGCTCGAAAGGAGTAGCGATGAAGAGCTGCTCGGGACAGATGATGTGGAATAGACGGAAGAAGTGTCCACCAAGCTGGTAGATGAGGTCTCTGTTTGAGTTGGGAATCCATGTAGACTGGTGTCGATGAGGGTGAATTCTCTGGAGACGGACGTCCTTGTTGACTCTGCAAGATCTGAGAAAAGTTGACTGGATGTGCTGTCTTGTATGGCCGAGACGACCGACGGTACACTAGAGCTAGCACTTGCCGTTGACGGGCTGAACGACGATGATATTGTGCTAGATCCAGACTCGGCAGCCAAGGCGGCGGACTCTTGCACCGTGGTTGACGCAAGTGTCGACGGCAGATTCGAGGAAAGTAGACTCGAAACAATAGAAGAAGTTGAAGCATCGAGTAGCGTCGATGATATAGCAGTGCTTGACTGCGCGGTGCCCTCAGTCTCTCCTACTATAGTTGAGGACGGGACAGAAGACGTGGCCGTCAATGATGCAGCAGACGGCACGACTGATGCTAGAGTAGAATCGGCGCTGTATGATACCGACGAGGCAACATTCGATACACCTCGCTTGACCCTGTCTCATGTTAGCTGCAGTCGAGGTATTATAGATCGGCAATGTATACCTCTGCCGACGTCTCCGGGAGATGGCCGAGGAGGCCCCCGTAAACAGAAGGATATTGAGAATGATGGATATTTGCATTTTGTCGATCTTTTCAGAATGGAGAAAGTTGAGATGATAGGATATGACAGAGAAAAGGGATCAACACGATGAACGTGGTTTTTCTTTTTTTGGTGGGTCAGGATTAAGATGTGTCCAGCACTCTGGGGAAAACTCTAGAGGCACGACATATTACCAAGATACGTGCCACAAAAGAGGGAGATCTGGTCAAAGAGATATCGGCTCTCAATTGGACCACGGCAATGACTTGAAGTGTTGATAACACGGCAGCCGACACAATACAGAGACAAAGGAAAGGGTATAGGCGCGGGATGTCGACAGAGAAAAAGAGAACAGAGACAAGACGCGACTAGGCGTGGTACAGAAAGGCCAGGCGCCTACCCTCTTGTATGAAACACACAGCCACTGCTGTTGGGCAAAATGACCTGCATTACGACCTGGTGGGCATCGGCTAGAACCGATCGATCTTGGTTGTATGAATGGATTCTACGATGCGAATCACTTGTGGCCAGTGCAAAAGAGAGACCCAACCCATTGCGTTAGCCTGGTCAGCTGCAAAGGCCTTGGTGACTTCGTTTCATGCGCTGTTGCCCAGGATCATTGGGTCCCAGGCGCTGTCCGCAAGGCAGCTCTGGGCCTCGGAAAAAGTCAGTCGTGGTCCTTTGTCGTAATGAGAGCAATTTGACAACATCGCACATGGTGGTTCTGAGTGAGTGGAGTGTATAGACTGACATGGCTCGATTTAAGCGCCCCACGGCCATGGGCAATCCCTTAGACTGAAGTTTCCAAGAGCAGCGAATTCAGGCGCGCGTCAAGATATAATTGGCAGAAGTCATTTCCGGGGCATCTGCTTAGGGAAGCCCTCAGCCAATCGCCCCGGCCGCGCTAAGGCAACCTGTAGCCCCGGGCCCTAGAGTTGGTCACCCCACTAAAAGTCGGGCTCTAGAGGCTCGCATTGCATCTGTGCTAGAGATGAAGGGACGATACCCTGGATACCTGCCTCCTATATTCTGTCAATGCTGTCTGTCTTCCCACGCTTAAGGTTCTGCAGGGGAGTGCCGAGGCAGGTGCTGAAGATATCTAGGTGCATTGTGGACCTCCTGCACTGCTGTCGACAGCTGTTGAACTTCCATGTCGCCATATTCCGTTTCTTTGGTGCAAATGCCGCTCGCGTGCTTGGGTACCTTGCCAGCTCGCCTGGGGAGGTATATAATCCCCCGCGTCGCCCGCTTCTAATCAACGCCAGAGGCAGTGGAGCTGCTCGACCTCAGTCCTTGCGCAACCATGAATTTATTGGGTATCTTTCAGCTGCAAAGGTAGCCATTGCTCAGCATGGCCTCACCATGCAATTGCACTCGCACTCTGCACTACTTACCAAGCTTGATCGTGCTGGCAGAGGTCCTCGTTCAAGATTCGTTCTTCAGTTGGTCATGATCTCGGCAATACGTACGTAGCAGCCGTCTACCTAGACCTGGGACTGGACGCCAAAAACGCGGGGTGCTTGACCGCATTCATCTCAGCTCCCATTGTATCCCGGTGCCCAGTAGGGATACCTAGAATCGAGCACCAAATATCCGTACGTACAGATTATTGCGGCAGACAGACGGTCTGATAAGCGATAAACACAACCATGCAGACCTACCAGCTACCTGGTTTAGGTACTTTCCTACCAGGGTATCGGGGCGTTTGATGCTTGTCACGTCTGTCTCGATTGCACTTCTTCAAGGTAGACATGAGCTGAGGTAGAAGAGGTAACCCGGGCATCATAAAATGTCTTAGCCACATTGAGCTATAGGCGCAATCATATCCTTGGAAGTCAACCAAGGCTCGAATTGCGCCGTCCAACCTCCCTACGCGTCCTTATCTTGAGGGTTTTCATAAAGTTGCCAGTGCATGTCTTGTAGAAACTCACTTCTTCTTCTTTTGTGAATCTTGTCGCGTTGAGACCAGACAGAACTTGCGCGCTCGTCATCGCAAGCAGATCAAGTACGAAACCATTGCACAGGTCATCGAATGTGTCTGTGTTACGGTACTCTATTCTCTAGATAGACATCATTCATCTGTGTTCGACCCCGCTATCGTCACCAATCCGCGCAACCAAGGCCTGGCACTCATGTTTCTAGATTTGGTCATATTGTCGTTGTCGCAATCATAATGCCGTCCATTACAGAAGAGCCGCGAGGGGTCAGTGCCATTGAGGAGAAGACTGATGCGCCCTATAATGTCGGCGAAAGTGCGCATGATGGTTTGGTCCCTATCACGGGAAACGCCGACCAGCTTCAGCGACACTTGGGAAACCGCCAGATCCAGCTCATCGCCATCGGTGGTACCATTGGCACCGCCCTCTTTGTCAGCATCGGGGGAGGACTGATGGAGGGAGGTCCCGGGAGTCTTTTCATCGCCTTTACTTTGTATTCCTGCCTGCTCGGTCTAGTCAACAATTGCCTCGCCGAGATGGTTGTGTATATGCCAGTCTCGGGATCCTTTGTGCGAATGGCTGGCAAGTGGGTAGACGAGTCTTTCGGGTTCATGGCCGGTTGGAACTTTTTCCTCTACGAGGCTTGTCTGATTCCCTTTGAAATATCCGCCTTGAATCTGGTTTTGACCTTCTGGAGAGATGATATACCTGCCGGTGCCGTCTGCGCTGCCTGCATCGTTCTATACGGGTAAGAACTACTCGCCTATCTCCTGATGCATTCGAAATTCCGTGCTGACATGAGAAAACAGCGTCTTCAATGTTGTGGCAGTGAAATACTATGGTGAGGCCGAGTTTTGGCTATCGTCTGGCAAATTACTCCTCATTATTATGCTGTTTTGCTTTACATTTATTACAATGGTTGGCGGCAATCCGCAGCACGATGCCTTTGGCTTCAGATACTGGAAAGAGCCAGGAGCTTTTGCTGAATACGTCACGACTGGAACTCTTGGCCGATTTGAAGGCTTCCTCGGTGCACTCTTTTCGGCCGCCTTCACGATTGTCGGGCCCGAATATCTGGCCATGGTTGCCGGCGAGACCGAGAGACCCCGTACGTATCTCAAGCAGGGCTTCAAAACAATGTACTGGCGCTTTGGTGCATTTTTCATCCTCGGTGCGCTCTGTGTCGGCATCATCCTGCCGTACAATGACCCCACTCTGCAAAATGCCGGCACAGGAACGGCCAACGGAAGCCCCTACGTTATTGCGATGCAAAACATGGGCATCAAAGTTTTCCCACACATTGTCAATGCCTTGATGGTAACCAGCATCTTCTCGGCCGGCAACGCTTACACCTACTGCGCCATGAGATCACTATACAGCTTGGCTCTGGAGGGCCAAGCTCCCAAGATCTTCGCCAAGTGTACAAGACAGGGCATCCCCATATACGCCTTTGCAGTCACCATGTGTTTCCCGTTCCTTTCCTTCCTGCAGGTCTCAAACAATACGGCCCAAGTCGTGACTTGGCTAGCCAATTTGACCGAGGCAGCTCAGATTATCGACTTTATCGTCATGAGCGTGACCTATATATTCTTCTACCGAGCTCTGAAAGCTCAAGGCATTGACAGGAAAACGCTGCCCTACGTGGGATGGTGGCAACCATGGTGCGCTTATATCGGTACCGCGGGCATGACCACCATGGTTTGCATCTACGGCTACACCACCTTTCTTCCCGGCTGGTGGGACGTGGGTACATTCTTCTCGTACTATACCATGGTGTTCGTCGCGTTTGTGACGTACTTTGGTTGGAAAATTGTCAAGAGGACCAAATTCGTGCCAGCAGCGCAGGCCGACCTCATTTGGGACAAGCCCGTCATTGACGCCTACGAAAACGCCTTGACCGAACCGCCAACCACGCTGCGGGAAGAACTTCTCATCATGAGCGGACTCAGGAAGCGGAGACTTCACGCTGGTTATCAAGATTCCGCATGAAAGGAGGGCTGAAACATGATTGTCAAATGTAGACAATGGCTTTTGACCTATACACGCCACATAGATGGAACAGCCTTGCCAAAGACTTATCATGATGATTTCTTAAATAGTCAATGCCAATCGATTGCACGCTGCAACGCTATGAATAAGACCGAAGGACGCTCCTTGAAATTCCCAAATCAATTTTCTGTTTAGTGCCTTACAGAAGCCCACCTCACCACCCAAGACAAAAAGATCTGGTCGGAATATATTCCCTCTCTCTACTTTGATTCCGAACTCGTCACCGCTCTAAACTTGTGACCAGCACCCTTACAGATGGGAGCACCAAGCTTCCTCTTGTAAATCGGCGGCTTGTGCGGGGGCCCATACTTTTCATAGCGCACCGCCTGCCGCTGCTGCTGCTCGTAGCCGCCGTCGGCGTGGCAGGCTTCCCTGCCCCAGCGCGTGCCGGCCTCGGCGGGCTTGGGCTTGCCGTCGGGAGGGCTGTAGTTTGGATCGTCGTCTTCCTCCTCGTTCTCCTCCCACTCCTCGCCCGGCTGCTGGTCCCACTCCTTGACTACGGCGTGGTACGTCTTGTAGCACGCACTGCACAGGCAGACGGACTGGTCGCCGGTGATCTTGCAACCGCTGTATACCATTCTTATTTTATCCGGTGTATGTGAGTAATATCGTCTTTGGAGTTAGTGGTATAGATTGATCTGGATGACTTGTCACACTTTGTTTGGTCGTTAAGGATTGTTTAGGTTTGTAGTGATTGATGCTGGAGCGTTGGCAATTATTATACACGAGATAGCACTTGTTGTGGCATCAAAATAACTATAAAGGCACATTGCCGCTCTTTATGCTGGCCTGGGCTTGGCCGTTTGACACTTGCCTTGTGATGAAAGTTGACATGACTAGGCAAAGGAGGAAGGTGAGAATCAATTCCTTTGTCTCTTGTGCGCATGATTTCTTTAGAATCATTGTGTCGCGTCAGCTGGACAATGATGAAGCCGCCAAAGTATTCATCGTCAACAGCAAAGTGCCACATTATGCTCAGCCTTCTTCACCTTGATATCGTTAGCACGACTAAGGTCCAAGTGATGCCTTGCTGATCATATAGTTACCGCATGCGGAGTTAACTCAAGGGAATAGCAGGGGCAACCCTCGGGCCAGAAGATTGGAACCTTCAATTCATCTTGATACTTTTCGCCGCGCCAGACAGCACTTTTACAAAATGGGAGTCTCAGCGCCAGAAAATGCTAGATTCATGTTCACGTGCCTCATAATGTCCATTACCTCCGCCGTCTAAATTTACTACCAAAGCCAGGTCCACCCTTTGCGCCATTGTTGCGCAACTTCAATCGTTTGAAGTTGGCATGCGCCATGGCATTGACCTTTTTGGCTGCCCTCTTAATGGGATTTTCCTTTTCTGTCTTTGCCACTTCCTTCTTGACGGGTTTCGGCTTCTTTGTTCGTCTCTCTTCCCCGTCATAGTCCGAGCCAGTCAACTCGGCATCTGACTCTAGGTCTAGAGGATTTTCACCATCGCCCATAGTCCGAGCAGCGTCAAACTGCGTCTCGGGAACCACTTCCGCATCACCATCCTCGATATCCGAACCAGGTTCTCCTTCGAGTGGTTGCTGTGGTCTCTTTGCACGAGTCGGTTTCATATTGACCTTTCTGGTTGTCCTCTTCTGTCCCTTCTTCTTGTATATCCGCAAGGGCAAGCCATCGCGACCCAATTCGGGCTCTGGTTCGCTATCAAGCTCACCTTCGTTGTCAAAGCCACCGAGCAGTTGGTGACTCTGACTGTCAGGCTCCAAAATATTATTCTTGGGCGCTTCTTTGGGTCTTGGAGGCTGAGATGGTGGTCCCATGCCGGCCTCATTCTCCATTTCGTGCATAGCCTCGAGTTCGTCGTCTAGTTTCTCCTCTTCCAATTTCCTTAAGCTGGCTACGATGTTGCTGAGTCCGCGTACCAGGGGCTTTCGGGGGAGCCTGATAGGTTGCGGGGATATGTATGCTCCATTCTCGCCGACTGGCGGCATGGGCGCTCTTCTCAAGAAAGCCGGAGTTGCGAACTGAAGTTTGGTGGCAGAGCTTGGAGATCTGACATCTTGCACGTTGTTGTCTCGATTCTTGAGAGGTGTTGCAAAGCTTCCCAGCGTGCCTCGTTTCTTTGATGACTGAGGCGTTCTTCCTAGCTCAATTGCGCTCTCCGAATCCAGCTCGGCGTGTTTACGCTTACTAGGCGTTGCCTGTAGTTGGGGGTGCGAGACAGCAGCATCACCTGATCGTGGTCTCGAAGGTGTCTGCTCGTCCAAGAGGTCAAAAAGACCGAGTATCTTTCCGTCTCTTTGTGGAGTTGGGCCTATGGAAGTTGGGACGGCTGGACTAAAGAGTCTCCGAATCGATGGGGTTTCCATGCCATCGAGGAGATCGGAATTGGGCTTGGGTTTGGAAGGTGTTGCAGCAGGTCTTGTTCGCTTGGATGGGGTCTGCGTCGATGATGTGTCTGCTTTGCGTGCTTTGTTCTTATTTTCCTTTTTTGGCGGCTGAACTTTGCCATCGAGTATGTCGCGGACTTGGTTATATTTCTTGTACTTTTGGGCTGCACCATTGTGTCAACAGAGTCCTTCCAAGGCGCGAGGAGATCGTGGTATCACGACCACCACCCAGCGAAAAGCACCGTACCTATTATCGGATTCGCCTTGATATCGTTGCGACCTGGTTTCTTGCCATCGTTCTTCTTTGCCCAGTCTCCTTCGAATTGCTTTAGTGCAGCTCGAAGCTCCTGAGCTCGCGCCTCATATTGCTGCCTTTCGGTGTCGTCCATGTCGGAAGGCGGGTATGGTCAAAGTCAATGCCGGGAATGCATAAGCAGCACATCAAAAACCTAAACGCTCAAAACCGCAGAGTGTAAACAAACAATATGCTGAATGATGCTGAACAGATTGACAAGATTCCCAAATGCAAGTTGTGTAGTATGATCGACAGACTGCGTGTGGAGTGCAGACAAGTTCCCATCCTTCGTTAAGAGAAACGCGAGCCATGGGTGGGGTGTTCCAATGCTGAACATGGGGACCGCGTTCCCGTACCGTTGCTGCAATTAACTGAGCGCGACGCGACGCGCATCGACCAGACGTCAGATGCTTAGGTGGGGCAATAGTGGACAAACATCAGTACTGGCCCCGCCAAAGGCGCAGGTCCCGAGTTACTCAGAGGTCCCCGGGCTTTTGGGGGCGGGTTTTGGCGGACTGTTTAGTGGGCATCTTTGCTTCGGCCGTCAAGCTTCAGCGCATTGATAGTGGCGGCCGTCTACGTACGAAGTACTATGTATATCGATTGGGCTCCGTCATCCGAAATTCGTGATACCTGCCAATTCTTTAAGGTTTCGATACTGGATGCTCGCTAGCCGGTTACAACTGCTTGACAACCCAGCGCACTGGAAAAAGAAAAAGCGATCCCTGTCGCATTTACCCGAGGACCGTTGAGCACTTTGAGCACCTCTGTACTTTTCTTTTTCGTGTCTGGAAATTTTTACTTGTCTTATTCCTTTTTCCTTTCTTGCGAGCTCGGGTAGAGAGTGACCTCCTCCAGACACGTCACACAGCTAGGACAGTCAGTCAGTCCCTTGATTGCAGGGCAAAGCATTACGTTTCAATTCGTATCGAATCTGGACTCGACGGGGTTTCGGCATATGGAACGTGATGGTGGCGACGGAGCAGATGTCCGGGCCAGGGTGCTTCAACATACGCTACAAGAGGTAGCCTCTAGAAGCACAGCCGATGGAAGCGCCCAAGTTGACTGCTGCGTCATCTGTCTGGATGCCATAACGGAAGCATGCGAGGCTCGCCCATGTCAGCACAGCAACTTTGATTTTGTCTGTCTCATCAACTGGCTTGAGCAGCAGCCAAAATGCCCATTATGTAAAGCCACCGTTTTCGAGGTCCGCTATGAGTTTGATGGGCCAGACAGGAAAAGATGGAGAACTTTCGAAGTCCGCAAGACCGTCGATGCGGATCCAGTGGCGGCAACGAGTCACGGTACATCGCAGCCGCCGAATAGGAATTGGCCTTTCCGCAGAGGACGGCGGCAGCGCGAACATGTACCGCGGCACACTCTGACTGAAGATGAGGCAGTCATTCGCCGACGGCAAATCTACCGTGATGGGCTGTATTCACTGCACGTCGGGACAAATCGAATCACCAGATACCGGGAGCTCACTCCTCAGCTCTTTGAACAGGATCCAGATCTTGTGTCGCGAACACGCATGTGGTTGAGAAGGGAGCTCAAGGTTTTCGAGTTCTTGCATACCCCAGCTGAAGCGCAGGGCAGCGGTGATATGATGACCCGGAGGCGGGCTAACAACGCCGAGTTCTTGCTCGAGTACATTATTGCCATCTTGAAAACGGTCGACATGCAAGGAAGCCAGGGCCAGGCAGAGGACATGTTGCAGGAGTTCTTGGGTCGAGAACACACCAGACTCTTGCTGCACGAGCTGAAAAGCTTTCTCAGAAGTCCATCTATGTCTTTGGAGGCGTGGGACCGGACGGTTCAATACCCGCCGGTCTCCTCTAGAAAGAGACGCAGTAACTCTCCAACGACTAGATCTCGTACTGTCTTGTCAGACCCTACGTCGCGAGCCCGTCGTTCCAGGGACGCAGGGCTCGCCGTAGGGGGTAGTGGAGACTTCTACAGGCCCAAGTACTCGGACGCTGATCGACATGTAGGCTCTGCGCGTGGCCCGAGACCAGGCTGATCTAGCTGGCTTGGCTGGGGATCATCGTATCCATCAACTGAGCGCCCACGCCTTACAAGATCTATGTGCACCTGTGAATCATTCGATGAGTTGGCTCGAGGATGAGATTTAAAGAATAAATCACGATCTTCATGAGCTGAAATATGTATGTTGGTCTGAATCATTATATCATCTCATCATAACTGACTAGACTAGAGCCTTGGATATATACACATGAAAACGTAAAAAGTTGCAAATAAATCGTACAGACCCCAATAAGTAACACAAAGCGGCAAGGTGCTGCTCACTTGGAATGTCTCTTCGTGATATACACGGGCCAGTGTTTGGGGACGCAGATAAAGTAGGCCATCCATTCCCATTCCTTGTTTGGTTGTACTTGTTGAAACTCGTAATCTCTCATCATGGTAGCCTACATGGCTGAGTCAGCATCTAAAAATGTTTTTTGCGGGTGCCCTTGGCGAGCAGACATGATCCCACTTACACCTATTTTGGAGAGTTGAATGCGAGCAATATGCTGTCCGGGGCAGGCAGCCCATCCCAATCCCCACTAGGATATAAATGTCAGCGGATGACCATCATGCGATTTTTTGCTTTTTCGGCCTTCTTTCTTTTTCTTTTGGAGCACTTACAGGACAGAAATGCTTTTCCAGCGATGCTGCATCTGGCCCCAGCCAGCGATCGGGGTTGAACTCGTCTGCATCAGGGCCCCATATTTCCTTGGACCTCATGATGACATATGGGTTGACGGACAATACGGTGCCCTCTGGGAAGAAAACACCACCAATAGTGAGGCCGCCCTTGGGCGCAACACGAGGTAAGCCCACTATAAAACAAATGGTCAGCAATGCTTACTAAGAATGAATCTCCCCATGTTTGCTGTTGGGATATAACGAAAGAGTTGAACTTACTGGGAACAGGAGCGAATATTCTCAGCGCTTCCTTGATTGCAGCTTGCAGGTAAGGTAGTCTTTGTGCGTCCTCATGGCTCACAACCGGATCCGTACAGTACCCTTCCTTGACGGCGGCGTCTACTTCGTCCTGGAGCCGTTTCCAGACTCTGGGCTCTCGTATGACATGATAAATCAAGCTCCTACAGGGCTAGAGTTAGCACTGGTATACTATAGGCTTGGTCGTCAATCAATGGCAATAATGATTACAAACATACTGGAGACTACACGAGAGTGTATCTGATCCGGCGCCGAGGTTGCTCATGGCCGCCGCGAAAAGCCGGCCCTCATCCCACTGCAGACTGACGTCGCGGGCCTTGCCGAGGGCGCGGTACCAGTGCGCACAAATGTCGAAGCGCGCGTCGGGGTTCTCGCGGCGCTCCTCGAGGGCGCTCTTGGTGATGGCGCCGAGGTGGCCAATGGGCAGCAGCTCCATCCACGTGGTCAGCGGGTTGCAAAAGACGTAGCTGACCCAGCGGAAGAAGCCAAAGACGGTCAGGAAGAGCTCAATGGCCTCATTGTTGGCAATGGCCCCGCCAATGTCCTCGCCCTTTTCGATGAAGCCAAACGTCTTGGAAAAGGTCACCTCCCCCGTGATGTCGTACGCAGCATACGAGAAGAAGTCGCCGAGCTCCATCGGCTTGTGGTCCGTGGCCGCATGATCGAACCATCCAAAGAGGCCCCGGAGCACCTCGTCTATCTGCGATTCCGAGCGCAGGACATTGTGCTGAAGAAACCCTGGCGATAAGTATTTGGCACTATGGATCTTTTCCTTGGCATTGACGACGGATAAGGGTCCGGGAAATCGGTAGTCTGGGAAAGCGAAAACCTTATACCACTCGCCCTGTCGATCAATGGTCAGCCATAATTACCGCACAGACCTCGTGATGGTGACGGATAGGAGAGTCTGGGCCTTTGTCTACTACAGTAGACTCAGGGTGAATGAACGGACCTTTTGGAGTGGGGCCATGAGAACTGCCTTGGTTGCTTCAGTGTGACATACACTGATCTCATTGTGAGCAACCCTCACGAAGGGGCCTGGAATAGATGTATCATATCAGCATGGTTATAGTCGTCAGTGGGGGGAAGGACCAGCTGCGCCGAGTTTACCCCCACGACCAAGCCAAGAAAGATCGTACTCACCATGTTTCTCATGTTGTTCAACGAGTGCAAGCTGCTGATCGCCCTTAATGATATGCCGGAGATGCCATAAACGAGAAAATGATGCCAGGAAAGGACCAGGCACGGAGCTGATGGAGCTGAAATATCGTCGACGTATTACAAGAAGTAGCAATATAGTACTGAGTGGAAGTAGAATTTGTACAAAAATAGATCCTCTAGCCCGTGTCTCAAAGTCTGGCAGGCTAAAGTGAACGTCGCTCAAGGAATGACAGCCCAGAACCGAACATAATCGTGAAGTGGTGTTTGTGGAGGATAACATGATTGTGATACCTGAGAAGCTCAGACGGGAACTGACTCGGAGCAAGACGGGCGATGGACAGTGGTAGGGTGAGACTATATATCAGACACTGGACCGATCTACACTAGAAGGCGGTTCTCAGAGACAAATCTAGAGAGAGGAATCCACAAAGTCAAAGGCTAATCGGCGTGATGGGGGAGCTCTGATATAAGAAACTCAAACACGTGTGTGGCTGATCTTGACCTGCCATTGGCGCGAATCGGGGGTCACCATTGTTCATTGCACTAATCTTTGCTTTTGCAACCGTTCTGGGGCAGCCTGTCATTCCTTTTCACCCAAGTCGAATGACAGCTCAAGCCATGAGTGTCCTCGAACCTTTTCATATTAATTGTATCCTCTGGAAAAAGCAGATCAACACTCAACGCCAAGTCGCTATGCAGCAGGATGCAACCACCCCTGTCTGACTAGCGAGCAGACGAGCGCCCCAATGGCGCGGACACGGGAATCCCCTTTTAACCCCCGGCCTATCATTCCAAAAACCTTGCATCCGATATAATAATACTGTAGCCAAGTGAAGCCTGGCATTGGGCAAGCCCTGGAATGAGACTCCCTGCCTGTGAATGCCTCGAGTCAAGTGCCTAGATGCTCACATTTGCTTCTTGTCTCCGGCCCCACACCTCCGCTGGCCGTTTGGGGTCTGTTCGCAGAATCGCGATGACCCGGCGCGGCGCAAGTGGAGCAAAGGCAACATAAAAATGGGAATAAGAGGTGCTCGGCTCGGCTATAGTAACCATTGCCTATAGATATCACTCTTGCAATATCTAAAATCTGGGGCAATGCCTGATCTATCATTTCTGCCCAAAGATACTGTCATGTGCTTGGACTTGGACAGCCAAGCCAGCTGATGCGCCACCTCATCCTGCCGTTGAGGATCCGGATTCTCGTCACAATAATCCTCCAAATCTTGGAGAACAACTTTTCATCGATTGGTCCGTCCTTCTTCGATGTGTCCGCTTCGTTATCTCGTTGGTCCCAACACAGCTGAAACAGGATGCAACCCTGCTGTTCCCAAGAGAGGCAGCCCTGCAAATATTGATAGATCTTAGAATGACCAAGGTTTCTAATTGGCCGAGTGGGCGAGGGGTACGATGCGATCGAGAGCCTTATGCAAAAGCATCTCTAGTGACGCTCTATTCCTCCCGGAGATCGCGTATTTGGTATTCGAGACTGTCATGCTCGAGAACATGACCACCGGAGGTCATTCCGGCACTTGTGTAGAGGTTTCCCACGCTGTGGGGATGAAATGTTGTTGTTAGATTGCAATCAAGCACATGTGGTAATCCGGGCGGATTCGTCAGGCGAAAGATGCCATACCTAAATAGAAATTATTAGATTATGCAGGAATACCAAGAATATTTGTGGAGTGTGGGCTTACGAAGGATTGTCCTTTGGGGCACAGACAATGGCAATACTTTCAGGCAACATTATTTGATATCCAGACTGTGTGTGGAGATCTCTACTGCTCATAAAACAGGTTTGAGTCGGGTGAGTATGGATCCAACCGAGTTGTATGAGGTCTTCTCGATCACAGAAGTCGAACAAGGCTCCTTCGTTCTCAGTCTCGCATGTATCGGAAGTACATCGCTGCTGTGGGATAACCAGACATCTGACGAACAGCGCATTGTTGATGCTAGTGCCGCACAAGACGCCACACATTTCCAAACCCTTTTCGGTGTTCGGTTTGGCCAGACGAAGAAAGTCCAGGCGCATCTTGGATGGCAGTATAACGCAGCGCATAGGGTCGCCATTCTCCAAGTAGGCAGCAGGTTTGAAAGTCAGGTGCTCCCGGGTCGATTGCTTTCCAGGTGCCTCCAAAGGCGCATCGAGCTCTTTGGGCGGCCGTGCGGGAGCAGCAGGTTGATGCACTTGAGGAGTCGTTTGAGGGGTCGCAAGTGGCCAGAGAGGCTCTTTGGACGGGAGTTCAGGTATTTGTTGCTGCTGCGTCGGCCACAGCTCAACGGGTACTGGGCCACCCGCTTTCGGCGGCCGGGGCGGTTGCTGCGACGATTCGCGATCAGGTCTTGGTAGACTTTGATACTGAACTGGTGTCGATCTTGAGACTGATGGATATGAAAGGCTCGAATCGGCCATGCTGAGAGGCCTGTAGGTGGATTGCTCGTCTCTCTCCCTCTCAGCCCTGCTCATCCTTTGGACGTATTCATGTATATGCTGACTGTTGGGGCCATCTTGCAGGCCATGAATTGACTGCGTCTTCTGCCTAAAGACTTCTTCGTCCTCCGCTTGTGTTTTTGCTATTTCATTTGTCCAATTGTTCCAGAAGCCAGCTGTTCGCCTGCTTTGCTCCTCCTCTGCTGATATCTTCTTTGATGGGTCCTGTTGCGTCTGTTGCGATGCCCTCTTCTCTGCGTCGCGTCTGCTGAACTCCTTTTTGGCCAGGTCTACAGCTAGATCCAAATGCTCGCCAGCATCAAGTACCCGTGCTTTCGAGGATAGCGTGACGTCCATAGCGGCACGCCTTTCGGCTTTTGTTTGTTCTGGTTGCGCCTCAGGTTGCGCCTTCGGGAGCGCCTCAGGTTGCGCCTCCAATAGAGCTGTTCTCCTTGCCTCACTCGCTTCCCAAGCGGCGTATTCGCGACTTATAATGGGTTTTATTTTTTCCAGATTGGTGATTACGTCCTTCATACCCCTGATGGCCTCTCTATAATGTTTCTGTCCTTCTGGTGTCCTGACTTCGGGATGGGTGCGCAGATGTTTCATAATCAAGTCGGACTGCCGAAGGTATAGCATATATGCCTTTGGGAAGTTCCCTTCCATGCGATAGCTCCTGGCCTCTCGCTCCAGGGTCTTGGCTGTGCGCAGCCATTGCTGAAGGGTCAAGGCGGTTGTAAATTGGAAATCGGCAGCTTGTTCGGATATCTCCTGGACGCTCATAGGCCGGCGGGGGGCGTCGACAACCATCTTGCCGGTAGATATTGTTTTGGGCAGACTTACAGTTGCAAGCTGCCCATTCAAGAATAGCATGAGCTAGTTTTGTATTTGGAATATCGTGATTTGTAGAGGGGCTCGATCTTCTCGGACAAAGGAGGTGCGCGCAAACGTGCAGACTGTTGGTGATCGTGTCGGTGTTGGCCACGATTGTTTTCGAGCTGGGATAACGGAGACTGGGTAGTTGAACGGATGAAAGAATGGATGGCTGGAGGTGATTTAAAGCTGCTGCCTTGAGAGATGAATGTCGTGTCGTCTAGAGTACCTTCAGAGCCGCATGCAGGCAGGCTGGGTGCAGCACAACAGCAACAACTCACTCCAATAAAGTATGCAGACGAATCCACGGTATGTAGGAACGTTGTGTTGGGCGTACATTTGGGTTCAAGGCAGCCGCTTCGGTAGTAAAGAACTGATCCGACGGCGCCGTCAGGGTCCAAAGGCACCCCGCTAGGCCCCGCCATCCGCCCCAACGTCATAGTAAGCCACCCCTGTAAATAGATAGAAGTACGTAGTCCGTCACTAGATTGAAAGACCGTTTTGTACAAAGGATTACTTTGTGTTACACTGAAATCTGATTGCTCACCACGTAGATGTTGGGATTGTACTTTATGCTGAGTACCTCGGATATCCTAGGTTCGATTTCATGACAACCTCCAAGGGAAAAGGAGAGGTCGGCTCATGTCAGATCGATACTATCTTGACAGTGTGACAATACAGCATTGCCGCTTGCATTACACATGTTGGCCAGATAGGCCAATTCGATCTGCTCAGACCCCAAGACTAGATGCCTACTTCGGTGGCACTGCTGAAACCATCGACAAACAACATTGAACGTATATATCGGCCTGCACGACTTAGAAAAACGACACATGGTTGAAAAGGTATACAGATCATTGAGACCTAAACTTGACTTGCTAGGCATTTTGGAATTCATCGAAGCTGATAATATTTTAGACCCCTCCAATCCTCATCTTACTCATTTCTAAATATGTTTGCCAAGTCTACGTACCTGCCCAGACACTCAAGATGAACCAACCTCTAGGTAGGTGAAGGTTGCATATTCGAAACATCGAGCTGTGAGGAACGATGGTCTGACCAATTCATGTCTAAAACGACGCTGACCCAGTGCCAGTCCTATCGAGGGTTACTGTTGGCTTCTTCGCAAAATCGTGCCTGTGGCTTTTTCTCCCAGCAACAATAATGTCAGGGCACTTGCGCTCAACCCTGCGCGGCGACCTGAGAAGGACCAGCTGCCTGCGCTGTTGACTGAGTCTGAATGATTTGCGTCTTCTTCTTCTCAATCTTGTCTTGAATATCCTTAATCTGCTTCTCCGTCCTCTCACTGAATTCAATTAGTCTCGGCGCGGTCAGTACTGCTGAAATCATTCCGCCCAAACTTACATTTCGTTGCCAATAAATTCTATGCGCCCCTTTACTGTGCTCTCAGCCTCAACCTTGTCCTGCTTCAGTAAGACTGGGCCGACCAGCTTGTAAATGTTCTCCTCATCCTTGAGGTTCTCAAACTCCTGTACGTAAGGAAGACGATTAGTATTCAAGTCGTGAAACCAATGGCGATGTATGCCAAGGCTGGGGGGCAGTCACCTTTTGGACGCCCAGGTTCTCAGTCTTCTGCGCTTGAAGCTTCTGCCTCGAGGCAACGGCTGCCTGAAGTTCTATCATGGCGTGTCAGTAACTGCTGCTCCCAGAATGTGGCTACTTGGGTAGGCCACAATATACATGTCTTACCTTGTTGCAGCTTCTGGTAGTCCTCAGAAAGGGCCTGCAGCTTTGCTTGGGCTTCAGCCATTTTCCCGATTGACCTCAAAGGGGGCTTCGTGATGTGGAATGAGTCAGAAGAGAAATGCAAGATATCGGCAAGAACTGGGCCTTGACGGAGCTCTTCAGAACCTTGGTCGTAGGCAGTCTTTGAATTTAGGGGATGAGTTTCGATTGCAACCTAGACCGATGTATAACCCGTCTTGAATCGCTGCAGGGCAACCGCTGGTGGGCAACAATTGACCCAGACAACGACTTGGATACCTGCGATAAGCCCCGCCATTCCGCGATAAGAATAGTGCGAACCTCACTCCGACCCCAAAGGCAAGGCCCCGACCCAGAACCCCCCAGTCACAACCTGGAGCCCGCAGCTGAGTGGACGTCAGTGGTCACATCAACCCAAGATCTTGCCCATCGCCAATATCGCTCGAGCGCGCGTTTGTTTTGTTGACGATCCAACCCTTCTGCCCATTCCGCGCTCATCTGTGCAAGCATTGAAGTTTTACGGCGGCTCCTGCGATCAAGCATTACTAGTCATATTCTCTAGTATCCAGCCCTTCTCTGTTGTTGCGATAACCAACACCGCCCATCCCAGAGCGCTCTACACGATAACCCAATACCCCTCTCCTCGACTGGCGGTCTTGATCGATCTCGGTCATCATGTCAAACACCGACTTCCTCGGCCGCGCGATAGACACGGTGCGCCGCGCCATCGACGCCGATAATGGCAATCAGTACGACAAGGCCTACCAGCTCTACTACCAGTCTCTCGAGCTGTTCATGCTGGCGCTCAAGTGGGAAAAGAACCCGAAGTCCAAGGAGATGATCCGCCAAAAGACGGCCGAGTACATGGACCGCGCCGAGAAACTCAAGTCACATCTTTCCGACGCCGAAGCAAAGCGAAAGAAGCCCGGCATGGTTGGTGCTAATGGCTCCAGCACGGGCGGGACTGCTAAAGGCAAGGCCGATGGAGACGGCGAGGTGAACGAGGATAATCAGAAACTGAGAAATGCACTGGCTGGCGCCATTCTTCAAGATCGACCAAACGTCAAGTGGGATGATGTAGCAGGTTTGGAGGGTGCAAAGGAAGCGTTGAAGGAAGCTGTACTGCTTCCCATCAAGTTTCCTCACCTGTTTGTAGGCAAGAGGCAACCATGGAAAGGTATCTTGCTTTACGGTCCACCAGGAACTGGTAAGAGTTATTTGGCAAAAGCAGTCGCCACAGAGGCCAAGAGTACATTTTTCAGCATATCGAGTTCCGACTTGGTGAGCAAATGGATGGGAGAAAGTGAACGGTAGGTTCAACCAGGGTCTGACCCTTATTCAAACGGAGGCAGTTCATGCTAACAATGCGCCTAGTCTGGTCAAGCAACTTTTCGCCATGGCCCGTGAGAACAAGCCATCGATTGTCTTCATTGACGAAATTGACGCTCTTTGTGGACCCAGAGGCGAAGGCGAGTCGGAAGCTTCACGCAGAATCAAGACCGAAATGCTGGTGCAGATGGACGGTGTGGGCAAAGACTCGACCGGTGTCTTAGTTCTCGGCGCCACGAATATCCCCTGGCAACTCGATGCCGCTATTCGAAGACGTTTCCAGAGGCGTGTGCATATTAGTCTGCCTGATGTTGCAGCAAGAACGACAATGTTCAAGCTCGCCATCGGAGAAACGCCCACAACTCTCAAGAACGAGGACTACAGGGAGTTGGCAAAGTTGGCCGAGGGCTATTCTGGTAGCGATATCGCAATCGCTGTACAGGACGCTCTAATGCAGCCAGTGCGAAAGATCCAACAAGCTACACACTTCAAGGAGGTAAATACCAAGCCCGTTCCGCAGCTCGCATATCGCATAATGCTAATTTTGTTCTGTTATAGGTCGAAAAGGATGGCGTGGTCAGGGTCACTCCATGTTCGCCTGGCGACAAGGGCGCTAAAGAGATGACCTGGGCCGATGTTGAAGGCGAGGCATTGTTGGAACCCATGGTCGACTTCAAGGACTTTGTCAAGGCTATCAAGGGTTCGCGGCCGACTGTGTCGCAGGTGGATCTTGAAAGGAATTCCGAATGGACAAAGGAGTTTGGAAGCGAAGGAAACTGACACGTCGTTCGAGAGAAGGGTCTTTTGCTCCGAGATTATCAAGAAAGCAAGAGGAACAAATACATCTCGATGTGGCATCACATTGGCGTTGGAAGGCGTTGCAGAAACATCTTTGTACCACCTTGCTTGGCTTAGCTTGGATTCCATATGATTACGTATACTTTCGAAAAGAGACTATGATCTAGTCTGTAAATTACGCAGCCGTGGACAAATCGCCCATCTCGATGAATGAACCTCTCAGTACATACGCAGTCTGGATGGAATCGGCTCCTCTATAGACAGAGAGGGCGCACTAATGGTGCTCATCATATCTCGCTCATTCTGCAACAACTCCAATTTCTGTTGGTCACATTATGATATAGGTCAGTGACAATTCCTTGTGTTGGAGACAATAGCTCACCCGAAATCCCGATGTCAAGTTCTTTGTTGTGTCAACAAATCATGCCTGAGTAGTGGAATGGACAATTCTTATAAATATGTCCCGCCACTTCTATTTACTATTGAAAGAATTTCTCAAACAAATTTCATTATAGTAAAGAGTGGACTTACGCAACAGTATCCTCGAATCTCTTCAAAATCTGAATTTGCAGCTAAAGATGGCTGGCCGGAACTTGGTGCGTGACAGTTACATGTCAAACGACAATACTGATCATTTTGCAAGCAACTTGCAAGAGCAAGGAATTGACTCAATACAGTCAAACGCCCAAGCTATGGAAAGGCTCACGGGAGAGGTATCACAAGCCCAACGAGGCGAGCAAAGTCTATACAGGTCCCAGAGCCCCCCGCTGTTCCAAAGTACAAATTCGAGGGGTGAATCTAGTGATAGCAGCCTCTCACCACCAGTGAGCTTGCGAGAGGTCACATCCTCCCGTGTTCGCATTAGTCATATTCCGCTGAACAGAACCACGAGCTCCTCAAGCACAACCTCCTTGGAGTTGAGCCCTGCTTCTCCCGGTGAGTCTAGGTTCCCAAGGAGCCTCATGAGGTCACCCAGCCTTATGAAGACGGCAATGATGCGATCTGGATCATATATGAAGCGGGCTTACAACAATAAGCAGGAACAAATGGAGTCTAAGAAGAAGCTCCCACCCTGTAAGAGCCACAACACGGTCGCATGTGCGGAGCACCTGCACTGGTACGTAGGTTCGGACAAGGACATCATGCACGAGTCGGGAACGGGCGTCGCTGTTCCCGTTCTGGCACATGATGAAGCCCGTTTCGAAATGTCATCGGACGCAATGATCCAGCCCGGCGGCGAGGAGCAACTCCCTCGCAGCTTTGCCTACGAGGAGCCCAAGCGACACTGGTTCTATTACTGCAAAAGCTGTCGGTTGATCTACCTCAAGGGCTCGGCAGGCAATGCCGTGAGCACCCACCCGGGCCACCTCTGCGCAGCCACCAGCGGCACCTTCAAGTACGGCGCGCGCGCCGTCGCGTCCACGTGGACGGCACGTATGACCACGAGACGAGGCTCGCGCGGTGGAGCGTCTACTTTGGCCCCGATTCGCCCGAGAACAAGGTGCGCAGCTCGCGCAGCCTCGGCGTCGACGGCGGAAAGGCGGCCGAGATGCGGGCGCTCCGCGATGCCCTGGACGCCGTCTCGACCAGCGTCGTGGCCAGCCGTCGGGATTGCCTGGGCGGCGGCAAGGTCAAGTCCAACTGCGGCGCGTTTGTCGACGCCGCGTGTCGCTTCACCCTTGTCGTCTTCTCGCCGCTCAAGGCGGCCATGACCTTGTGCGCGGATGAATGTGGGCGGGTCCTCGAGTTTAGTGATGCGGCGAGTGGGTTCTTCTACCCGGATGAGCAACAGCAATGGGTCAGCGATCGCCTTGGCAATAGTGCGTGGCTCGAGGAGAAGAAGGGAGCCGAGCGGGCGATTGAGCACCTGGCCAAGGAAGGCGTGCAGGTCAAGTTTGCCTTTACACCGGTGCAAGATTATAGCGAGAAGTGGAAGCTTTTCACTTCTGCGGTATGATCACTACCGAACAAGCGCGATATTCTTGGATAGTGTAAGTATAATACTAATTTTTAGGCGTTCATATTTCACGATTGGATTCGGTTTGCAGGCATAACCTAATTGCAATTAGTTTTAGAGCTTCATAAAAGCACGTATATAGATAGGTCATGGAACAATTGATTCGTGAGTCACACACCTTAGTATCAATCTGTCTGATCACTCATGCAGGTCAAGTTCCAGAAATTGTTGTAAGGAGTGTATTTATCATTCTAGAAATTCCGGACTTTCCGAACGACAATAGAAACTGCAGCACACATAACCTCATTAAGCACCAGCACACTACAAAATACTAAGTGCCTTCTCGTAACACGTTGAATCATGACAAGAGGAAATGACCAGTGGTTCTCCCACTACTAATCATGCAAATAAGTTGGCCAAAGTCTTGATTGTCTTTATACTGCCGTGACCGTGTAGTTGAAGTTGTCAATGAGGGTGGCGCCCAGGATGCCGACCGAGTAGGACGTGAGCATGACGACGTGGTCCAAGGCGCCCTTGCTGAACTGGGTGTTGAGCTGGGCCTTGATCATGTTGGCCGTGACGGAGATGCTCGGAGAGAAGAGGAAGGACTGGTAGGCAATGACCGTGTTCTTCTTGTCGTAGCCGGCAATGGCGAGCCGGCAGTGGGTGGGCGCGGCCACGAGGGTCAGGACGGTGCCGGCGTTGCAGCCAAAGTAGAACGAGTCGATGCTGAACGACGCCGTCTTGGAGCCCGAGTACTGGGTGGTGATGGTGGGGATGTTCTTGGTCACCTGGGTCAGGGCACCGTATACTGCCACGTTGGGCTTGGAGAACGCATTGACGCCGAGGGAAATGCTTGAGCCAATCTTGGCAACATCTAAGAGAGGGAAACTGGTAAGTGTGATCGTCTTGATATGACAAAGCTTTACTTGTTACGTACTAATGCCCTGCCATTGCAATGCACCGTAGTTACCGATGGCACGGAGAGTGTCAGCGCCTGCGAGAAGAGTATCAAAGGTTGCGAGTGCCTTGATCTGCTTGCCGGCTCTGGCTTCGAGATCTCTATCCTCCAGTTCAAAGCTCTCGGGCTCACGTGCTGCGAGCTGGTTCATCTCGAACTCACGAGCAACCAAGGGCATTGGCTCAGCGATGTCGCGGGGGTCGATATCGGGCAGGGGACCGGCATTAACCACAGATGCGGCCAAGAGGACCAATGCTGCAATGGATGAGAACATTTTGATGAGAGATTTTGAGCCGGCGAGATGTTTACTATGGTGTCGGGATTGGAATGTGAAGACTTGCGTGTTGAGTGTTTGATACATCATTCCTTACCAACGACGGTAGAGGGCGTCTTATATATTCGGTTTTTCGTCTTGCTGCGTATAAGGGAATAAGGCCAATCAAGAATATCCATCTCCCGGTCATGATGACGGGAAGATGCTGCTCTGGTATAATGTCTCACGTTATACATCGAGTGAGAAGGCGAATCAAGGTATAACTGGGACATGGCACCACTTTGTTCGGCAGTCTAACGCCTCTCCCGATACTTGACACTTGTGTAGTCTCTTCGGTTCCTTTTCTGCTCCAGTGACTCAAGTCTAAGCTATGTCAACAAGGATCGTACTCATGATATGGATTGTTGAACCATTTACTGCATCATCAAGTTGCCGTGGAACTTGTGGAAGTGATCGCATGCAAACATCACGATTATTTTTCAGTTCTGGTTGATTCCTTGCATCACCCAGATACCAATTTTCGGAATACTTTACTGTCTGCTTTCAGTAAATATGTTAATACCGTATCCTCCATAGGATTCCTACATTCAGGATACACGTTACAGCTGTTTTGCTCGCAGATACATGAATGGCGAAGCGAAGACAAAAAGTACGAGTCATGAGATTTGCATAAGTGAGTAAGCCATGCAACCCGTCACTGTGGTTTAGGTTGACTAGACTGCTCCAGTGTCACCTATAATGCCTTTGGCGTCTAGATTGCCGGGGAATCTTCAACTGGTGCCTTGGTTTCTTGCAGGAAGCCCGGATCGCTTCCATGCATCCAACAAAATACAGGCAAAAGTGCAATGCAGATTTTCTTTTTCGAGATGGGAATTTTTGCCAGAGTTTTGCCACTGGCCAGACATGTCTCATTTATATGTATGACGGTCGGACGGTTCAGCGGCAGGCAACAACGCATTGCCAGAAATTCTTCACGTCTCGTGATCGTATAGCAGTCAATTGAAGACATTTTTAGTCCTTGGACTACGAAACTCTGGGTCCCTGGGCCCGTCTTTGGCACAGAATAGGCGCCTCCGACTTGCTCGGCACTTCATATATTGCTTCTTTGTTCTTTGAATTTCTTTTAGCCTTCCTTTGCTGGAAAGAGACTACTTGACGGTGGAAGAGATCTCACATGTTAGCAAATGCGCATTGAGTTGAAGTATCATCAGGCCTCGTCATGGGCGGAGGACATTGCTCAATCAATTGGAACGAATATCAATTATGAAAAAGGAGATATCCAGAACAGGAGAAGAAAAAAAGGTATTTGTACGCCGTAAATAACACACACAAAATGGGTCGCCCATCCAAATTGCCTCTAATACGAGTTGCCATAACAGTTGATTGTTGAAAACGTGACTGTCTGCGTTGGCCGTATATTCATCATCCGATAAATGTTTCCAGTAGCCTCGGCGACCAGGATTAGCTGCCGTTGCAGAAGCGAGCCCGAGAATTTGGGAAAAGGAACTATCTTGTGTTTCATGAGTTTCGCAACGGCGCAAACCTTCCGAGGCTGTGTGCTGCCAACCAACTTAGAGTTTCCGGCCGAGGTGAGATACGTTTCCCGCCAGACTGGATAGGCATGAGCTGAGTCGAAACATTGCCAAGTATTGGGTTCTCCATTCTTTACCATCCAACCATTGGAAGTTCTTGCTCGCCTGTTATGTAGTTAGGTCGCTCGCTTTGTTCAGCCCAGCTATACCAAGCTGCCGGATCTTTTCTGCCGCCGCGACAGAGGTAGTATAGGCTTTTCTTTTCAAGCTGCCGTCCTCCGACGCGTGTTCCTTGTTCCATTCGAGCACCTCCGAAACCATTCCGTCGAGCGTCGTGATGACGCCGCGGTATCCTAGCCCACCTTGCTCGAGGGGTTTGGATATCTCTGCGTTATTGGAAGACACCAAATGCGTGCATATCGAGAACAGACCTGGTTTCAGGTATCTAATGTCGCCCGATAACCTAGGAAGAAATCTTGCGACAAGCGGCATCTTGTACGGTAGCAGGGAATACCACTCCAAAAAGTGCGATAGCACGAGCATAAGAACCGGCTCAACCGGAATATCCAAAAACGGGTGAATGGACAGAATCTTGACTGCCATGTAAAGGTCTTTGTACCTGATTGGCGGGTTCGGATCTGTTACGCAGTATGGTCTCCCGGCTTGAGGCGCATGTCTCGTTGTCAGGGCGGCCTCATGGTGAAGATGGGCAACCGCAACGTTGGCGCCGTGAACAAAACTTTGGACAATGTGATGGGCCCATCTGTTTCGGGTATCAGCTCAAATACTTCAGCTTCTTTCTCTTCGGTTCCGTAGTTGTGGTTGACGCTGGGCTGGGCTAGGCTTGGGGTGCTTTTTTGACTCACGTTGGTAAGACAGATCTAGCTAGAGGGTCTCCAACCGTATTGTCTGTGGGGTTACCATATACCCCATTGACTGGACGAATGCAACCAGTCTGGAAATCGTCCGTACTCGCTTCACAAACGATGCGCTCAGCTGCCGCCTTGGAGGCGGGATAGTTGCCGAAAAACTCGCCATGTGGTCGCAGCGGCCTGGAGAAGTCTCGCTCGTCCAGCACCTGCCAGAAATTTTGAGGCGAGCGCGCCCATGGTGCGACCCAAGGCTTCACTGGCCGTACGGCGATGGACCCAGACGAGGTCGAACTGAATATGTCGGCGCCGGCCTCCTTGGCGAGCTCCAAGACATTCCTCGTGCCGTGAACGTTTACCGCCTCCGGAAACCCATACAAGAGCTGCGACCTGTCCGACGGAATGATGACAGCCGCAGTGTGAAACACTGTTAGTGGAAGGCTAGCTACTGACGGACGCCACGGCTTGCCCAGGGCTGCCTTGATAGAAGCCCGAGACGTGATATCCGTACGCACGAAATCGACTTCGGTCGCGGGGCCAGTGAGCATGTCGTTTCTCTCGGCTTCTCTAATGTCGAGAATCCGGATGCTCTCGGGTGGTTGACCCCGCGCAAGCAGTTGCAAGACGATGAATCCGCCGACAAGGCCTGCTTACATTATCATTGTTAGGAGCATCTATCTTATAGTTGGTTAAGATCGCGGACGTCACCATTTCCCCCTGTCACTACATAGCGACGCTGTTGTCGGCCTGGTAATTGACCACTGTAGTCTATAGACTCTCTGCTGAGTCTCTCGTAAGTTTTCTCGAGTAGCTCTGGCGTCCAGGATGAACCCGCGAGCTTCCGGATCTCATCCGGAGTACCCTTTAATAGCTGGTTAATTCGGAAAATGTATAGGAAAATGAGACCAGCCAATATATAAATCGCTGGGCGCACCACGTCAGCTGCTTGTATTGCTTTCATCTTGGATGCAACCAATAGCTAGCCCGTCGAGGGGTGCAAGTAACGTGTCCGACTCAAACATTTTACAGTGAGCGAAATTACCAATGTTTGCTACATGACCGCACAGAGTCACTCTCGCCAAACTCCAAATCGCCAGATTAGTCAGAGTAACTTCCTTGCACATTTCCCAGGTGGGAATAGTGCAACTCGCGAGGATTACCGAATGATCCATGAATCATCCGATCAAGCCGAGTGTGAATGGCCAGTCCAGCCATGGCGCGTTATGTTACGCGATGCGATGCGACAGTAGATTTCATTAGGGATAAAGGTGCTTTGTAAGACCTGCTTTTCATTTTCAGCCGATTTAATCTATATATGGCTACACACGTGGGGGTATAGGATCCTGGGTGAGGATCGGTCTGTATTCCATTCCAATTTATACATTTTGTTACACAATGCTTGATAAAAACATGAACATTTTTCTCTCGTTCTTTATGGAGATCTGGCGATCTTTGAGCGAGCCCGCATCTTGGGGCCAAAGAAATATACGACATAAATGAGAGCCACCAGGCCAAAGGACACGAAGCCAAGGGTGGCCATTGCCCATTTGCTGCTCATATTCTCGAACATGGCAATGCCTGTAATAAGTTTGTTAGTCTCGGGTTCATCATTTCGACCGTTGATTGATGCATTATGAGCAACTTACCAGCATGGGCGAAGCCAGCAGCGATAACGAACGAGGGGATCAGGAACGCGGCAATGGCGGATCCAGCGACGGTCGTGTAGGCATCGGTGATGTAGTTCAACATGCTGAGCCACAGCAGGGGGTCGCAGAAGCCGAGAACACCACCGGCGACGACGGGAGACCAGAATGAGGTGTTACCGTCGCAGGTGAATGCGAACCAGAGAAGGGAGACAGGGAACAGCCAGACGGTGACGAGCGACGTGAGGAAACGAGCCTCGGGGCGACCGACACCACCGTTCTTGAGGCGGTCACGCTTGAAGAGCCAGGTCTGGACAGGGATGAACATGAACATGACCACGACACCAACAACAAAGTTGAGGTAGGTCAAGTCGGCACCAATGTAAGACAGACCGTTGTTGACGACAAACACATCAAAGACTCCGTCCAGGTAGAGGAACAGGAGACCGTAGGCGAAACCGTTGTAAATACCGAGCAGGGTAACCATGGGCTCGGTCACCATGATGCGGAGTGCCATCAGGGTAACAAACTTGATCTCCTTGAAGACGTTGACCTTCTCCTCGAGAACGGCAATCTCCTCGGGCTCGTCCAGGTGACGCTTCTTAACCTCATTGCGGATGACGATGCTGGGCAGCGTCTCGGGGATGAAGCACATGATCACGACGAATGCAGCAGCAATAATGACGCTATTTTTAATGGTCAGCACGACTATAACCTTGAGGGCGCACTATTTTGTGCATCAAGTATAAAGACTCACTTGATCCAGAAGATCCAGGGCAGGCCCATGTTGACATTGTCTGCAATCCATTCTCCTACAGGAGATCCGATACTGGGTCCAATGTTGGCAGATGCAACGAAAAGCGCCATGGGCTGGCCAGCGCCATCTTCACTGCCAAACAGATCCGCAATGGTTCCTGCCACATTGCACAAGGCTACACTTCCAGTTGTTCCGCTAAGGAATTGGAAGATGATGAGCATGGGCAAGTTGAGGGGCAGCGCACAGCCAATGTTGACCAGGGCGTAGAAGAAGATTGCGACGACATAGACCCATTTGCGGCCACCAATATCACTGCATAAAAATGGTTAGCATTAACCCCGCGAAAAAAGAGGCCCTTGCTGCCGCGAATTTGCCCACGAAATCAATCGCAGCAAATCCCGCTTATAGGCCTATAAGGACTATAATTGTCGGTTTTTGCAAAATAAATCACATACGATAGAGGTCCGAGGAAGACGGGTCCTACGGCGGTTCCCAAGATGAACATGCTCTGTCCGAGAGCGACAATTTGCGTGTTGGAGACATTGAACTTCTCCTCAATCAAGAACTCTGCGCTCACATACGTCGTACTCGTCAGAGTAACAAACGTCTGCAGCATACAGTAAATGATCGTGATGCCCCATTTCTTCCACAGAGGCCAGTGGGTAGGGTGGCCAGGCTCGCTGGTCGTGATCCTGCGCAAGGCTGCGAGCGCAATGTCCTCGTCGCTGTAATTGTCTCCGGCCGTCTGGTACTTGGCCTTTTCCCCCTCGGCGACCTCCTTGGGCCTGTCGGTAGTAGATGCTGCGTCCATGGCTTGCTGCGCACAGGGTATTGGTGAAACTGGACAGGACTGTGGGAGTGAAAAAAAGGGTAGCTGTAGGCGGCGTCCGGTCGTCCGTGCCGTTGTTTGTGGCAGACTTTCGCTGACCTCCGAAGGAAAGAAACACGACTGAACCAAGGAAACGGGTCAATAAAGGAAAATTTTAGTCATGGCAGCATCAGTGTTCAAATATGGTCGCGACGGGTGGGTTCGTGATTTCAAGTCGCGCCGATTCTATCAGCGGCCCCACCGGCCTGACTGGCTTTATTAGGTACACGTTTGGTCGATCCAGACCCAAGGGCATAAACTAGAATACAAATCCCAGACATTGGCCGTGATAGGAAGCCGGCATCAGACGAGGGAGGGAGATAAGAAGAAAGAGCGCTGCCCATTCTAATTCGATCGAAAGCGTCGCGTCACGGACCAGCCGCCGCACACACGGCCTGGCTAGTCGGTTTGGCTAGGCATGTACACTATGCGTGGGGGAAGGGGAGATTGGCTGTTGGATGGATGCTGCAGGCTTGTTGGCAGGGCATAACGATGGGATGGGATGATGGAATAGGTAGTGCAGCATGCATGGTCTCGAGTTCAGCTGTGCTCCCTGGACTACGTCCCGTTCTAGGTGGAAAGATAGCGGCGAGGATAGCCTCACTACATGCAGGCGAATCGGATTCTGGAAGCGAGCCGTGAACCGACTCCTGCAGACGTTTACGCAGGACTTATTGCCTGCAGCGTGCCTTGCTAGTCATTAGACCGGACGTGGGATCCAGCCATCCGGACCATTTTCCCTCGTTTTGAGCACAACGTCGCGTGCGCGTTGGTCATTGAAAGCCAAAAAGATGGATCTCGTCTGTGAAGGGTTTTTACAATGGCGTGGGATTTGGTTCCGGGCGACCCCGAGCAGCCGGAACACTGGGTCCTGGTTCGAGATTTTGAGTGGGCTCAAGGGTCTCGTTAAGAAAAGTCTTCGGCCTCTAGTTTGTCATGCAGGTAACGAGAGGGGTGGGTGGCTGTTACATAAAGACCAAGAGAGATTCTACTGTATTGATACTTGCTCATGACTACAGAATTGGATGATCCTTTCAAATGATAGACTCTGAATTGCCTCTTGCGACATTCAATATGATGACTGCCAAGCCGTGGCAATTGAGATCGTCCCGCATTCCCGTTATTGCTTGTTTCTCGCTTGGCGACTTGGCTGCAGAAGCCGGAGACATTTTCCCCGTTCGCCAAGCCAGCCATCGGCAGATTTGGCAGAGCGTAGAGGCTTGTCTGTGTGTAGTTTTTGCTGCTTCCCGAGCAAAACACTCTTGGCGCACGGCATTCAGCTAACCAGGTTATGTGCAACTGTTACTGTTGCAAGGACACAATCGATTCTCGCTCTACGGGCGTCTTCTTTGGTGCGGTTTTACTTACTCAGCGGACACTGTCGCTCCCTGATGTGATGAATCTGTCTGCCTCCCTCTCGATCCTTCACATCCGTCACCTCGCCCATTTCGCGTAGTATCGTTTCGGAAATGGGTTATTGGAGAGTCATTAATTAGTTCCATGCTTTCGCTAAGGCCGGCGCTACATTACGTGGTGCTATGTGTCTACCGAGGCCGTCTTGCGGGTACCTCGTGTGGTGAGATGATCCGTTCAGGGTTAGCATCTTGTAGCAGCGGCAGCTACTCCAGAAATAGGTCTGTCGCCGGCTACCTGGAGGATTGGGGGAGTCAACGGGCGCCGCCGACGTCCTATCAGGTGGCGCTCAACGCTGCTGATGACGACGACGATGCTTTTGTTCAAAGCATTGATTCAGCAAACGTCGATTGATATAGTCAAACCTCCTAATTCGATGGAATATTGTCTTCAGATAGCTCAAACGTTATCTTGGCAGTAGAGCACTAATTTGCCTGGTTTCGGTGCACTGCTCAATTGATCAACCACGTCAACGACGGGAACACACGCAATGGATCCTTCGAAATGTCGTCGCACTTGCTAATACTCCTGAGTCAGATCAATATACACTCGTACTACCGCATCCGAGACCATCCGCGCACGCGAAAACGCGCTTATTCGTGAACTTCAAACCGGCCCTCTATCGACCTCGGCTGTTACTCGTGTGCACAACTAGAGTATCTCGCACAACACTACCAGATCTCACCATCGGTGCAAAGATGCTGGGTGCATCCTTCAGTGTCTTCTTGCTAGACGTATTGCTTCGTTCGATATCAATGCGGACACGTCATATTGACCAGTTCGCCGCGAACATTTGAATATATGGTTGCAGAAAAGGGAGCGGCTGCCTATGTCGCAGTTCCCCTCTTGCCGTGTCCTCTATACCGAATCATTGGGTGAAATCTCATGCCAGAGTTGCCATGACCAAGCTAGATCGGCGCACGAGAACTTGCAACCGGTGCTGAAGGCCAAAGACCAATGTTGCTATTCAGGAATACCAGTCGTATCATCATGGTGTCACCACAGCCCATCACTCAGACTGTCGTCAACCCTGCAAACCGCTGACTCTTCAATACGAAAGTGGTCTCACAGGAAATAATGCACGGAAAGGGCAAAGAAGAGACCCTAAGGCAAAGGTCCATTGCTGTTTGACGTAGTCGGACTGTAAATCAATCTTCCAATGATCGGGCCTTAACCCGGATTGTATTTAGGGAAACTCGATCGACATAAGAGCACACAGTAGGTAATGCAAGAATAGCATTAACTACCAGCCTCGTCCGATCGCCGACCGTACATTGTTTATTCAAAACCTGCAAATGTCTCGAAATATGAAAACGACCAACAAATGCCTACACGACCCTAGGGAGACGAATACCGATGCGGGAAATGTTATCCGGCAATGCACTTCGAAGAGACAATATAGGGGCGTAATGCGCAACGTCAACACATTTTTTTGAAGAGTTGACAATAGTCACATTTCATTCAATCATTCCCCCCTTACTGAGCTCAAGGGTTCTATAGTTCGTCGATTGTTGGTTCAAAAGATTGTACCAGTTTGCTATTGCATGACCATGCGCGTCGTCGTTTTGGGGGCTTCTGGTGTCCAAGGTGTGCTATGAAATCCAGCGACACCTCTATAAAGATGCAAAGCTCACAAAAACAGGTGCTGCTCAAGTCGCGGCCTTGTCCCGCGCAGGACATGATCCTGTCGCCGTGAGCCGCAACCCAAAGCCCCTTGATATCGATGGGAAGGCTATTGAGACATTTGCCCTTGACTTTGACAATGCTCGAGGGCTCGACCAAGTCTTGGAGAAGGGAGAAATCATCTTTTTGAATCTCCCTTCGACATCATTTCAAGCGAGCGAGCCCGTCATTGCGGCAGCCAAGAAGATTGGGGAGGCTGCCGCCAAAGCAAGCAATGTGCGCTTGATCGTTTTCAACACGAGCATGCCCGTGCCCGACGAGTCAAAGGGCATAAGGGCCCAGGACGACCGTCGAGAAATGCGGCGGCTACTTCGCGCGACCGGCGTCCCCGTCACATCGATCCAGCCCGTCGTATTCCTGGAGAACTTGCTCGAGGGATGGGCCCGGCCGCCGCTGGTGGAGAGAGACACAATAGTCTATTGCCATCAGGAGAGCCTTGAGGTCTCGTGGATCTGTCACCACGATATTGCGCAATTCATGATGGCAGCGATGGAGCGCCCCGGTCTCGCAGGGCAGAACTTTGCCGTGTCCGGCCCCGAAACCGTCCGCCTGCCACAACTGACGGAGAAGCTGTCCCAAGCCTGGAAGCGACCGCTCCAGTACGAAAGCCAAACGGTCGACGACTTTTGTGAAAAGATCAGCCAGGCGATGAAGGACAGGTCCAGTCTCGACCTTGATCGCGTGGTCAGCGATATGCGCAAGGCCTACACCTACTATCGCGAGAGTGATGAGTTCAAACCCGACATGACAGAAGTACTCAAAGAGCTGCCCGTCAAGCTCACCACCTTAGAAGAGTGGGCGAGACTGCATCCCTTGCCACCACGTCAGTAAACGCTGATTGCCATGATTCAGCCATAGACAGCTGACGTCGAAGGTTTGCTCGATGTTCTTTAAACGATACTCTTACGGGTACGTATTGAGTAAATAGGACAATTGACAGAATGGAAAGACGACTTTGTAAAGCAAGGAGATAATCCAATAGCTTATACGAGAGAATGATGTCCGCTTAGACTTTCGAAAAGTGAGTGTTCAAGGCCGTGCTATTACCCCAGACCGAAAAGAATCTTATGGGATCTCTATATCTGCTTGTGGGCAGGGTGGGGAAGATGAGAAATGATACTTGAAACCCTTCACGGTCTTGTTCCTCTCGGTTGACACGCACTTTGTAGACGACAGATCTGATCTAGGTTACAAAGGTCAAACGTAACGACAAGTTGCACCTTCACTTATCCTGCCGACATATACAAGGGCATGTCTAAGCTTGACAGAACAAGTGCTATCTGGCGGAAGCTTGCCCGCACAAATGCCGAGGTCTTCTTGGTCAAACGAGGCTGAGATATTTCCGCTCGACTATGTCACGATTGCTGATCTTCGGCTGCATATTAATCCCTTGGATATCACTGTCGATGGGCACATGGTCCGTCCCACGACGTTTATCGGTATAGGCATGTGCTGTGATTGCTTAAACTTGCCGCCACGAGATGCATGAGCTGTCACACCGACTTCTAATGGACATACTTATCACGACGCTGGCGCGGAGCTAGGTCCTACCCAATGGGAGCGGGTTCAAATTCGTGGCAAACAGCGGTTCTGCATACAATTCTCATGGCCTGAGGAGTCGGGTAACCCATTTGCCCGGATGATCGCCTCCGGGCAATGCAAACGGAGTAACAAAGATTCGCTTTTTCGAATTCTTGTTCAACATTGGTTTCGTGTATGCGGATTATTGGATAGATAATGTTTTCTTGCAGAGAAGTGGCTTAAGCGAAGGCTGGGATTACCATGAAAGGTGTTTCCGCTTTATGAGGGTGAACGACTACGCAAATGTCGATTGGAGTTCAGCTCTACCTGATAAGGAACATCATGCAATAGCGACGAGGAGAAAGTCCTGCACCTCGAGACTTTTGCGCCCTGCATCGGGCGAATAGGAAGCATCAATCAAGGTAGGAATATATGCAACGGAGAGAATCTGTAAGAGGAGATGCAATAAATACAAGCAGGGCCACTCATCTGACTCATTTAACTGGCGGTTGCCGTCCCAAGCATCTGTGTGGCGTCGGGCTCTAATGCGCCAAGCTACTAGCGCCAGATGCGACTATATACTGTAACAAGAAAGAGCTGCCGGATGAGCTGCCGATAGAATCCAAGGGTATATTGCGTGGGGAATATGTGCGTTCAGGAAATCCATGGCCGGAATGAAAAGAGTCGAGGCTTCTTTTGTTCTCTTCGGCCGTGGTAAGCCAAGATTGCCGACGAAGTCACGTAAATCAAACGATCTGATCAACTCAAACTTGAATATACAAACGCTTACCATACAAACACTCACCATACAAACAACCTTGAGAAGGTACCATCATGGCTGAGCACAACGCGAACGCAGACACTACTACGCCGACGAGACCGGCGAATGTGGGCACAGACGCGAATGAGGAGACAGAAGACACCATGGACGATCATAAAGTTGACGTTGAATCAATTCTGAGTAGCATTCTCAAGGGCTTGGCCGAATCTGAAAGTGGTGAAGGCGACCATGAATGGATTGTAAAGGCCAAAGACGCTGGACAAGGTCTCGAAATGAAGGATGACTGTGATCGAACACTACTTCATGTTGTCGCTCGCCACGGACTATTTGAAGCAGCGAGGGAGCTCATCAAAACCGAGGAATTTTCGATCGATGCCCAAGATGAGGAAGAGCGCACCCCTCTTTTCGCAGCGTGCCATGCAGAGCATAGAGATATCGTCAAGCTTCTTCTCGAAAACGAGGCTGACACCACAATCACCGACGATTACAATCAGACGCCTCTTTACGTCGCAGCCGAAAAGGGAAATCAACCCATAATTGAACTACTCTTGAACACGTCTCAAGAGACTCTCAACTCGAAATCGAAATCCTATGAATGGACTCCACTGCATGTTGCTGTTCGCAAGGGTCACAATGAAATTGTGGTCTACCTGAGAGCTAGAGGGGCAAGACTTTACCTACAAGACGAGGACGGCTGGACGCCACTGTGGACAGCGGTCTACTGGGAAGAGGCACGCGCAATTGAGGTATTACTTCAAAAGAGGTCTGATGATGAAGACCTACAGCTGGAGACGGAAGGTGAAGGTCGAACGCCCCTAATGGAGGCAGTTGGCAGGGGCTTTTGGAAGGGTGCTCGTCTCTTAGTCGAGGCAGGTGCCAAGTGTGACAGGCCCGAATCAACCGACACCATGAGTAAGCAGCGACGTAGAGATATCCTCCTAGCCCTTCCCGCGCGGAACAAGCCGTCACTGACTAACTCCCGCGATAGGACAAGATACTGCCCTGCACCTAGCCGTTTCCGCAAACCAGTCTGAAATAGTCGGTTTACTCCTTAAAAGTGGCGCCAACGTGAATGCTCGAAATAAGGAAGGACAACACTGTTCGCACCTGGCAAGTCTACAGGGCAACGAAGGCCTCCTGGAGTTGATTTTAGACACTGAGGACTCTAACGGCCTGAATGCTCGTGATGATCACGATATGACGCCGTTGCAACTCGCGAGCAAGACCAACAAGTCTGATAATGATGAGAACGATGACGACGAGTCTGAGGACGATAAGCAAGAGACTACAGAAGTGGCAGCCATTGATCAATCGGATGATCATGCATCTGTATCGGAGCCCGGCCGATACAATCAAGTGGTTCGCCTTCTACTAAAGCGCAATGCAGATATCATGGTGGTTTCGAAAGACAAAAAAACGGCACTGGAGCTGGCATTTGAGTCCCATCTTCATGAGAGATGGGAAACATTCCTCAATTTCTTGGACGAAACAAGTACTGCCTTTTCTAACGCTCTTTTGCGGGCGTCAAGCGATAAAAAAACGCACAAGATTGCGATTTCCCTCTTCAAAAGACAGCTCGAAGGACAGCTCAAACAGTCAGGTACTTCGATACCAAATGACGCAGAAAATTGGACTGTGATGGAGTGGGCGGCTTACACAGAGAACTCCAAAGCACTCTGGCTTCTCATTGCCAGCTCTCCACGAGAGGAGGCGACTGAGGACGCTCTTCGCCGTACGAGAGCTCTGACCAAGGCTAGGGATCAGCTGGCGAAGTCCGCCGTGAGACCTGGCGATCAGAAACATGGAGAGGTCGGCGACATGAAAAATTCGGACAAGCAGAAGCCCAAAAACACGAGGGGGCTCGAAAATGTGAAGAAGGTCGAAAAAAGCGCTGACAAAGTGAAATTGATACAAGACTACCTCAACGATCCACTTATTGGATTGATATGCAGTGACGATAAAGAGTATAGCACCCCGACTCCCACGGGACGGTTCTTTCCTACTCCGGAGACTTCCAAAGCTGCCATTATCCAATTCCGTAAGCAAGAGGGACGATTTGGCAGATTTAAAAAATTTCGGCCTGTCGAAGAAACCATCTATACCGAGGGACCCGAAATCATAATGAAAGATGTGGTGAGTATATTGGAAAGCCTTGTCGAGCTAAGCAGTTCGGCGACAACCTTCATAGGCGCAAAACCACAATTCACGTGGATTCATTTGCCTGCAACCAATGTAAGTATCAACCCTTGAACACCCAGGAAACGATCGCTCCAACTGACATCAAAAAGATGAACTGGGTGGACGTAGGTATTTCTCTGACCTACATTGATTTCGTCTTTGGTATTTACGAGTTCCCAGGATCTACTGCAGAGGATCATGAAAGACCAAGAAAAGTCTGCAAGTGACTTCAACCAAGCCAAGTCTTTCTTCAAAAACAGTTGGATACAAGTACCAGATAAGTCTTCTCCGTCGAGGATTATGAGGCCGCGATTTGTGTGGCGCGATACGAACGGCAATGAAGCGCAGAGTGAAGACCCAAGCAAAAAGGGGCCGCTTTTACAGAATCCCGATGACAGTCAGAACAACAATTGGACGCTGTCTCGCGCTGTGGCAACACCCTCCCCGGTTGCAACAGCGATCTACGTAAGTTTGCGTCCCCTTTCAAGTTACGCGCCGCAGTCTTACACGTGGATCCAAGATGCCATATTTGCAATATTCATTTCAAGTTAGCGATGAATACTACAATGCCAACAAAATGGAACGAGCGGAGAAGCTTCCGAAACTCCAAGAGGAACTCGATACAAGTTCGACGAAAGTCATAGAACCAACGTTGAGAAAGTCTCGAAACACAATGCGGGAGACCGATGTTCTGGGTGGCGGGGAACTCAAATTCGCGGATGATCTCACTGAAAAGCGACGCAACTATGATGCAATGCTTAAGGCATACGAGAAAGCAATTGTTCATGGATCTTCAACTCTCGATGAGTCATATTATCACTTTGGAGATGACAGCAAATCCCAAGAAGACAAGGAAATACGCAATAAGACTCAAGTGGTGACTGATAGCTGGCGCGATAAATGTCGTGAGAGTTGGCCAGAGAAGCAAGAGCATGGTCTGTATTGGCCATTGATACGAGTCAATCAGCTTTGGGTTTGGACTATCGATGACGGTATGCTACCGATACAGCTTTGATGGTCTTGCTTACTAATATACGCACAGAATGGGTGATATCCGCATCCTCTCATCCAATTGACGACGGTGAAAACGAGCTTGTAAATGGAATACTTGACTTGCTCGAGAAGCAGGGAGATGCCGGTGGGAGCGGTTTGCAGCCATCTTCTGCTTCCGAGATGAGCCAATTCATCGTTGATTACTGTGTTGAGTCCTACGAAAGGGAGCCGAAAGAAATTCAAAAAACAAGGCCGGAAGATTGCAGGTTGGAAAACCTCTTGTCTATCCGTCAGACATTTTCGAAATCCATCAACTCAATTGTTTGCCAAACCTTTCCCGAAAGAAAAGCCCGTGGGCTAATACTACTCCAGGCCAGAGACGAAACGAACCTCTTCGAGAGATTTAGTATATTAACAAAAGAGTTGAGGGAGAGGTCGCCTCATATGACAGAGATCACAGATTCTGAAGGCCGTTCGCTAGACGAGCAGCTACAACAAGCCACTCTCGACGCAGAAAAGTTATCTGGTAGGGTTAAAGACATTCTAGATGAATTGAATAGCCTGGAGTCGACGGTGAACTATCAGCAAGACGTCCAAAGATCAATGAAGGCAATGAAGGCATTGAGGTCAATGAAGAAGCAAGCAATGCAGATGGGAATGAAAGAAATGAAGAAGGAAAACGCTCCAGAGACGGATCTTAGCGCGACTTATATTATCAAGGACATCAACCGCCTAGACAGCGTCGCAAAGAGGGTTCATGAGGCAGTAGGTGTTCTTGACCCTTGGAGTTATTAATTTTAACAAGATAATCTCTTAGGTCAACACGACACTCTCACTTCAGCAAAGCGAAATCGCGAATCTACAAGCAAGGTTTTCTCTGGAGCAGGCAAAGTTCTCCATTCAGCAGGCAGAAAACTCGGCCAAGCAAGGCAGGGTGCTCATGGTCTTTACTGTGGTGACCATTGTTTTTGTCAGTCATTGGGAGCCATCATGTCTCTCTTCTTGGCCGTCATAACTAACTTGATCCAGTTGCCGCTGTCCTTTCTGACTTCCTTCTTTGCTTTGGATGTCTCCTCGTTTCAGGTCCCAGCCTGGGTAATTGGTGTTATTTGTGTGTTTTCCCGTAATGTTCCAACCTACATTTGTTAACGCTGCTCCTTTTAGTCTCGGTGTCCATTGCGTTTGTTGTTCCAACGGTCATTCTCGCTTTCATACCGCCACAAAGCATATTAAAGTTTACAGTCAACCTCCCGGGTAGTATCGCTGAGGAGACTTCCGAGTCCGTTCGATCCATGAGGAATTTTGTCGCGGACGCCAAAAAAAATGCGAACTGGTAATGGCAGATCCAAGTCAGACCCCGAGAAGGGCCGCAAGGAAAATAGCGGCTCTGCTTCAGGGCCAACAAGACCGCAGCCAAGAGTATGATAGAGCACTCTAGCACTTGCATCGACGTATGGCTGTGCCACAGTTAGCAGCCCTCCGGTTAACTTGAGTTCACCAGTGAATGAAGACAGAATCAAGACAAAATACAAAACAAAATATTTGCAAGGTTGATCTCTAATCAAGCGTGCATCATTTACACTGTTGTTCTATGGAGTTGAACTCGTAAAACAAACAAGTGATGTCAAGATACTTATTGTCTGTGATACATGTACATCCTGCTTCTTGTTCCGAACAATTCTGAACGGAAAAGGGTAAGCGGAAGTGATCAGTCGCTTGTAATAGGTCGGTATCAACATTGGTATCTATATTCTAGGCCGAAACCAAGCTGCGGTCAATACGTAAGCCCTTTCGGTGAATGCTCCAAATAGACATGTCCTGATGAGCAGTTATCAGCATCGTCATTGAAGAAGGTTAATCGAAATCGATATCAGTCAAGCACACCTTACATACCTCGAAACCATGGGTGAGCATTCGCAGCTACATAGCGAATAATTCCTCATCCGTTCTAAATCTTGAATGATCGTACTTCGTGACCATTCCGTTATTTTCTTCCTCCATATCGAGGTAGCCTGGCGCATATCTCTCAATGTCATTCATCCATTCGTCGATTCCACCATCGAACGCAGGCTTGGTATCTTCAAAAATATCGAGGATTGGCTGCTCCATGTTCAGTCTACAGTGGTCATCAGCACCTGGCCGACAGACAGAGGAGAAGATTGCTGTAGGCTTTGAGCTATCAGTATGGCCGGGGAGATTACTCACGGAACGTAAGTGCGACGTATATGGAAGATGAATTCCTCAATAATTTCTCTAGCAGGGTTTCCAATGCCTTTTATTCGCTCGGAGACGGACTGGGTAAACATGGGCCAGTAGCGGCCTTCAGCTATAATGTGACCGTTATTGGCAATGCCACACAGTAGTAGTCTGCCCGTGTTGAGAGCCTACTGGTCCACGTACAATATGCTGGCGCCGTATTGATTAAAAACAATTGTGCCTCTACTGGTCATTGCCATGTTATGAAAGAGCGCACTCTCAACATATTTCCAGGTCAAAAACCCAGCCAAAGCAATTGGATTCGGGCCCGATGCGCTTGGTTCCAGGAGTGCAACATCGCCATCATCACCGCCGTACAGCGTGGAATTCTCGCCCTCCAGATTGTACAGCAAGATGCGCATCTTGGTCCACAGGGCGTGGTTCCTTGGGGTAAGGGGATAAGGGACGATGCAGTTGCAGATGCCCGAATTCTTAGAATCCCGGATCTGCTGCCGCCAGACGGAAGAGATGCGGAGGGTACCAAGAAGCGTCCGGCCGCACCGGGGCCCTGTTCTGGTAGGCGTTGCGCGCTTCCAGTGTCATGGACGCCCACTCATCGACCAGCCTGCGCCTTAGATTGACCTAGAAATACTCATCCAGGATGGAGACATCCCGGGGCACAGCGTTTCCTTAGGCAAGGTTATCAGATGCTGCCATTCCCAAAGGTCGCTGTCTTGGGATTTACCTCGATGAATAGCTGCCAGCCTTTGACTTCCTCCGGTACTTCTGCAATGGCTATGGGTGTGGGGTGGCACTGAATGTACGGTGGAATGCCGCCGGGCCGATATTTCGCGTGATCGGTCATTGTAGTGGCGGCCCCTAAGCGGCGCGTCGTAGGGGTCACTTTGTTTGAATCAATCTATCTTGCCAAAACTCTGCGATGGAACATTGATCTTGGGATGGGTTTCGCCCAAACGTTGGTGAGGTGGGCACAGATTAGGTCCATCAAGTAGATACCTAAATCGCCTACAGCAGCGGGAGATTGTGTGGGGCTGGAAGCCTTCTCAACCCTTCTAGAGCACCTCGGGCCTTCTGTGAAAGATTGCCTCTCAAATAAGAATGCTTCCGCTATTAGGAAGCATAAATAAACGCTAAAAAGCATCCTAACCCCCTCTAAACCCTGGAGCGACAGTTTTGTCATTCCTCTCGCACTTCCAAGATTTTGTTAGGCCAGCCCGCAGCGTCAAGGAGGGCTCGTCCTTAACGCTGAAGAGAAGTAAAATAATGGTTCGGCTTTAACATTATGCACATCATTACAAGAGATTGACAAGTACGTATCAAATTACAAAATCACTCAAAGGAATGTGTGTGGCCTGGTCCTAGGTTATGGAGCATAGAGGGTCGGTATACTCTCGGTGATTCTAGTCTACTCGTCGCCAATGGCCATGTTTCCGAAACATCAATCAAGATCACCGAGGATTAAGCCATATCCTTCCAAAAGGTGCCCCTAGGTGAGAAGACCAAGCTAGGGCCGTGGTGATCAGCAATCAGAGCATCGTACAGTTGGAATTCGTCTACGCGAGGCCGGCTGCTCGACTGGGGATCACCACCACCCAGCTGCCCGGCTTCGCCCGTGGCCTTTTGAAAATCAAAATACCAGAGCGTCTTGGCCATCACCAGGCTCATTTCCATATACGCCATGCCTTTGCCCAGACACGACGCCGAGCCCACCGCAAAGGGGATAAAGGCGGACCGCATAGTGGCCATGCTATCGGAACCCTCCTCACCGGCCAGCCAGCGCTCGGGCCGAAAGGCCCACGGCTCCGGAAAGTACTCTTCATTATGCATCAGGCAGTACGAGTTGACGCCGACATAGGTGCCGCGGGGGATGACGTGTCCGTCGACGACAAAAGGCGGATCGGTCGACTTGGACTTGGGGTCCTCTTCGCGCCACGCCGTAATGGTGGTTGATGGCGCCATGCGCAGCGACTCGTCAATCACGGCGCGCAGGTAGGTGCAGCCCGATAGCTCCGGTCCGCTCTTGATGGATGCACTGTCGGGGAATGCAGCGCGGACCTCGGCGGCCAGGCGCCTGTAGACCTCCTGGTGCCGGGAGAGATAGAAGAAGATTGCGCTGATCGCAGTCGATGTAGTCAAGCCACCTGTTGTAGTAGGGTCAATATCTGTTCCCAAGAAAAACATTACCTTTCTGTAGGGGCAATGTAGAGACAACTCACCTGCGGGAATGATAAAGGTAGCCTCGCCCCAGACCTCGCCCATTTCGTGCGGGGGTATTTCTTGGTCGGCATCAAAATCCTCTGCGACAATGGAGTAGATATCATGTCTCGCGTGCTTGGGCAGATCGACGCGTCTACTAATGATACCGAAGAGAGCATTGCGCCAGGCGTGGAAGTTCCTCCTACTTTCTGGAAGAATCTCAATGATCTTGTGCATAAGGGCGAGACCGGGCCACGCCACTGCTGATGGTCAGCGATTGCGCTTATCGCCATAAGATGGAGAAAATAGGGCGAGAGCATATGCAATGCGTACTATAGACGTTGGCAAGTCCGAGGAGGCTGGTCATAATGCTGGGCAGGACGCGATTCGTCGGCTGTGTCTGCGTACCGAGCGACTGTCCAAACCCGATCTGGCCGGCAACGTCAGTGGTTAGACGCCCGCAGAGGGGCGACATGTCGACGGGTTTGTTGCCGGCCATGTGAAGCTGACGCAAGAAAATGTCAATTTCGCCGTGCATGGCCGGCTCAAAGGAGCGCAGGGCGCGATCCGACAGGAGCCGCCCATAGATCTTGCGCTTTTGTTGGTGGCGGTGCCGATCCATTGTGCCGAAGACATTGTGCTCCGTCTCATATTGGGTCTGTAAATAGAGGCGTGCTTTGGTAATTCGAGGGTGGAGGTATATTTCTGACTATACGGTAAGCACCTTTCTGGCTTGATTACGATGATGATATAGGTGTTTCATACCCTGAACTGCTGTGAGTGTGTTGAAGACCAATCGATCTGGGCCCTGTCTGTAGACGGGACCGTATTTCTTCAAATCCCGATACGTGGCAATATGAAGATTCCTCTGAACCGCATAGTAGGCTCCGTACGCATTAGAAAATCTCCCGATGAGCGGCCCGGGGACCTTGCGCAACGGGTCGAAGGCGAGACGGTAGATAACGACGGAGAGTATCTGAGCATTATCAGCAACTACCCAGGCGCGAACAAGCTATTCAAGCAGCAGGTATCCATACTAGAGACAGGAAGACGGAGGCAGCATATTTTGCCAGAGGTAAAGCCGCGTCGATAAGCCCCATGACTGGAGGAAGTTGCGTGGCAATAGAGCCGGTAGAGAGCCGTTTCTCGATAGACCTGGTGTTGGATGAAGAACGGGGAATGGATTAGCTTCTACGTCAAGTATCATACAGCGAAAGGCGGGTTTTGTTATTTAGCAGCAAACAAACACAAAGCTCCAGGTGGTGCCTGACTCAGCTGACATGTCCTGACGTTGACTCCAAATATCGAATCCAACTGTCTGGGGAGCGGCGGTTTATTCAACACCCCAAGCCGGGTGTTCGTGTACGCGGCGTTATGGTCGCAGATATCCTTGCTGTAACCCGAACGAAAGTTTGAACATCTCAAAAGTAGAAATCAGAGCATGATGTGTGGCGCGGAGCTGCTGCTTGTGCGTATATCTTCCTTGCGGGGAAGAGAATCAGTCCCATTGCGGCACAGCAGCAGGATGGTTGCAAGGTCATATCATGCCGCCGGTTTTGTATGCCACACGTCCGTAAACGAGGTTCTTCACAAGTGCTTTCTAGACAAACTCAATTCTATGGAATCCGAGTTCTTGGCCCGTGATGGGCACCTCACCATTCGGCGGCAAAAACAGAAGCGCGGTGTTTTGAGGTTGCTGTGTCGCGTCGTTTTACTATCAGTCCATTGACGATCTATCGCTTTGTTTCTTATCAATCCACGAGCCTTGCTGCCAGGACTCTCCGCTTCAGCCAGCTATGTATATCATATGGTGTGAAATCTGGTTTTGCTTAGCGACAAGAGGAACAAGTGTTGAGCGCACCCTTTGGATGCACTTGGTCAGGAAGTGTTCATGATATCAGATAGCCGTTGTTCTGTTCAGCCCCAAAAATCAGAGCCACTGAACTTGGCACACCGCCATGACTGCTATGATTTGCTCAATGACCATCCTGCAGTCGACACACATCCAACGTATGACAACTTGTAAAGCCTTGCAACAGTGCAATTACATGTGTGTACATTGCGCAGAGGATAGCGACGTGAAAGATCTGGTGCGAACTTCCCCAAATGTCAAATCTCCCTGGCGCAAGACGCTCTGGAATTCGGAACTGAATATTGTCAGTGTTTCAGTCACGACGTAATACTTGCCTGAATTGCAAACATACACCGTATAGAATGACTCCAGTGCCGTAAAAAGCCAGCTCGACCAGAAACCATTTCATTCCTGCGTATTGCATCATGTAATGGAGTCCATACTGCGACACCCCGTGCAGTAAGGGTATGAACGACGAAGCGCCGAAGACAACAAAGGCGCCAGCCTTGACGTTGCGCAAGCGTGGCGTCTTGAGTGACGGGTGCGAAATGAGGACACCAGTGATGGCGCCCGTGGTGAGAATCTATGTTATTAGTATCAGCGCAATCGTGAGATGGCGGTCCGGCTTGCTAAGGCCGACTTACAACCACCCAATGCAGCTTTCGCAAGTCTTCGTCGCAGAAGAAGACAAAGTAGATGCCGGAGGAGAATGTTCCTATGGTCACAGTGACAATACCAAGCAGGTCCATTCCATGCCAGAACTGTTCTACGCGATGCGAGTGCGGTTGCATCAGATGGTAGAGCGTGCTCAAGATCAGACAGGTCTCAGCGCACACAAAGTAGATTCCAAACATGGAATAGTCCACAGCCGAGACGTCAGAGAATTGAGGCTCAGCCAAATGCTGCAGGAAGATCGCTGCGATAACTGGCAGAAAGAGCGCCCCGAGCAAGTGAGTGTACACATTGCAGGTTTCGTTGTGCAAGAAGCCTAAGCTGCCAAAAACCTCCGGGTAGTCTGCTCTCTCTCGTCGATATCCGCTGAGGATGAACTTGTTGTCAAATTGCCATTGGGGAATCTCCTGCCACGTCGCCGTCCGTGATGTAATATATGGACGGTCCGCGGCGTCATTTGTGGTGCTCATTTTGACTTTTGGCATCTGTCGCTTTTTCAGCTCTGCCCCCAGCATTGTCGTTTCGTCTCGAAGATATGTTCCTAAGCTTTTCTAATGATAGATTTCGTTGACCATTTCAAGACTTTCTACATAATGAACCCCAAGTTCTACATTCAAGAATAATGTTCTGATTTTATTCACGGTTCCATCCCAAGTCACTCCGCCGAATCGTCTGTAAAGACACAGCCTTGTGTTGGCACTGCGTACCTACCTAGGTATGCAAACTTCATTGTTCCCAACACGACTGCTTTCGTGACCAACAGCAATCTAGCATATGGCCTCCAGGTTCGATATGCACCTCTGAGACGAGTAAAGGAAGACAATTTCCTTCTTTTCAGCTGTCTAGCCAGCCATCGATCATCGTACTAGAGAGCGGACGACTATGTTGGTCGGAACACGCTTTGGAGATAAGGCATAGAAGGGAGGCGCAAAAGACGGCCCGCGACTTGACACTCCCAGATGCGGGATTCCGTTCCTAAGATCTCTATGGCCTTAGCCAGGTGGAGGGCTGCGTTGCATTTGAGAGCAGACTGGCATGCTCAGGATCTATTTTAATCTGATTCTGAGGGCTTGCGCCAATCTGCAGCTTTGAGTGCGCTGAACTCGACTTGCACTGCTTCCTGTTTGCTCGACGGAAATGGCAAGACCAAGTGAATACAGGATATCCAGCAACTTTTTTCTCTCCCCGCTCTGACGACTCATCGTAAGCAATTGCTCTGTCCGTGTAAGCCGTCTTCTTCTAACTCCCTTGCCTACAGCTGCGGGGCTTGCAGGGGGGGTGGGAAGGCTACTTGCGTTTAGTTTTGGCTTCCTCAGAGCAGAAGCCTGAAGCATTCTCATTCGAGAAGTACCCGTGGGTTGCTTAGGGGGTTGAATTAACGCAAGGACCACCAAGCCACGGGTAATCTTTGCCCGCTATAAGCCCGCTATAGCGCCCACTATAACCAATCTAGTGCCCATTAACGCTAACCACCAAGAAATGGTAGAACGGCCAAAAAAAAAAAAAGAACACTTGATTTTTCTTTTCTTTTGACAATAATAAGAACTGAAGACACGACTTGGATAGCATAAGGTTACGAGGTCACGGATTTACAACTGAAGTACAGCGGATCCACGGGTTCTACAGATTCACAAGAACACGGAAAGAAAACTGGTTATTGTGGTTAATATCTTCCAGTGGTCTCCCCACGGGGGTGATTAAGGGTGGTACCAGGAAATTAAAAAGCATTCTTATATAAGAAGCAATCTTTTTACAAAAGGCATGAGTGCTTTAGAAGTGCTCAGCAGGCCTCTTGCCCCACAAAATATCCTGCTACTGTAGGAGCTGATAGCACCAAACGAATGTATATTTTTATGCTATAGGAGTAAGTTGAGCCGAGATGAGGCGACAAATGAGATGACAAATGAAATTCAGACTTTTCCATGGGTTCTATCTAGTGGTAAACCACAAACAAGTGTCCAACACGCATCACACCCGGAGCTAACTTCCAGCCTACTAAGCCTGCTTCAAGAGTCTTACAGGCATGAGGAGCTGGCTTTCATATTTGCCTCCAAAATGTATGACATGCGCGCCTTTATTGGGGCTCTCGGGTGTCGTTGTGCGCTGCTCATTGACATAAGCTGGATTTGATTCAATCGGCCCGCCGAGCTCGATCTTAGCCACCTCATGTCCGGGGATGTAGGTACCACCATCTGCGGGGACTGGTATAATTGCTGTGCCAAATATCATATCAAATGACGAGGGCACAATGGTCGCTGGAGTGATAGTCAAACCAAGAGTCTCGCCCTTGTGGAACCTTGTGCCAGTAGGCCAGAGACCAACATCTACTGCGACAATCTCTCCGCCTCTGAGCGGCTCGTCACGATCAAAAGTCTGATGCGGCTCGTATATGGTACTGCGCTGCTTGTCTAGGTGCCGACGAGAAACGCGCAAGTTATTCGTCGTGGACAATACCGACGTATTCGCGAAACCATTTTGTTGAGGGTACGGGTTGCCATTGGCGTCCAGCTTCGCGACGGCAATAGTTAGATCCATATCGTCCGAGCCGATGGCCTCTACCCACAAGCGCACTTTCATATAGCCGAGAATGTCCATGTCCTGGGGCACTGTGTAGGTAAACTTGAGACCGGTACTATTCACTGCATATGATGCACTTGCCGCGACCTTTGAGAGTGTCGATGATAGAGACGAATTAGCTTGAAGGTACAGCGTCTTTGGCTTAGTCCCCGACGGTGGCCAAGTGATTTCCGTCTGATTGACGATATCTTCATGACCAGGATCGAGCACCGAGACCCGAATCTGTGGTGTCGAATCCCAATCGTTGTTGTTGCCTTTCAGAAACCGGTCAAAAAATCGAGTAAGCTCTTGAACGCTCTCCGGCTCGTAGAAGTCGTTCCATTCTGATGAATTGTGGACACGAAGCCATTTTGATTCAGATTATGCGCCTAAACCCTTCGAACGTGCCATAAGTATGGATCGCATTGGTGTAGCTAGCAACGATATATGCCGGAACTGTGATTTTTTCGAGTTGTGCTATCTTATCGGTCCAGTAGGGCGTAATCAACTGCTCGCTTTTTATCATGCGTGGTTGGTCCTCGGCAAATTCAGTGCCCGCAAAAGTGGTGAGGATAGCTTCTGAAAATCCCGTTTGCGGTACGCCACCGCGAAGGTCGATTTCACGATAAAGATCAGAGAAGCCCTCCCAAGGGGCGATAGCTGCCAAGTGAGGAGGCTGTTCGGCGGCAATAAACCACTGCGAGGCAGCAAGCCATGAGTTGCCCGCGAAGGCAACCTTTCCAGAGCACCATGACTGGGATGCTGCCCACTCCACGTAGTCGTACCCGTCTTCGGCAAGCTGACGGCCCCAGTAAGTAATGTTGCCCTTCGAGGAGTACGCTCCGCGCGTATCCGGGTTCAAAATCACGTAACCTTGCGCAACCCAATATGCCGGATCAGATGCTTCGAATTTCTGAAGCTCCGAGACCGCTGAAAGTGGAATCCCAGAGCGATTCGTGGCATCATCCAGCCATGACCCGCCAATCTCCTTCCCATAAGGGCTCCATGAGATAATCGCTGGGGCTTTAGATACGTTGACAGGGCGGAAAATGTCGGTATAAATGACTGTTCCGTCGCGGAGGGTGACCGGAACGTCTCGGTCGAACACGATATCTGAGCTGAGTTCCCTAGCACCATCGCGGCGAATGCTACCAGCTTTGAGGGTCTTGGTACTTTGCTGGAAGCCGGGATAGCGCGCTCGTGGTGCATCGAGAGGGAGGGGTTTCCGATATGTTATAGGGTAAGAGTCGTTGCCATAGATCTTCAGTGTTCCCTCCACAATGAGGGCATCGTCATCTCTGGTCAGTGGCGTGAAAGAGTCACCCTCATACTTCGGGCGGCCATAAGCAAAATTGAGCGAAAATAAGAGCGAAATGAAGAATAACTGGGGCAGTTTGATGGTCAGCATTGTCACCGTGGAGAACTAATGTCCCAAACAAGATCGACTTGATACGAGATGATGGATTGGGTTCTCACACGTTTCTCCACTGGCTTTTTTCGAGTTCTTATACTTGTACCTCTGCCTCACAATCAGTCGGACACAACGCGTGATTTACCGAGATCATCAACCGAAATCATGAATCAAGGCCGCAATTCAAATTTGACAGAACGTAGTACGACGATGAGAGAGAGGGGGGCCGACCGGGCGGGAGTTTGCAAGTCACCGATGCCATAAGAAGTGGGAGGTGGCATTGAGCATACCAGTCTGAAGTTGAAGTCACCAATGTCTTGGGGATTTCCTCGACGTCAGCATAAGGCCTGCGAAGCCGAGTATTCGAGATACCCGAGGTAGAGAGCCGCAGTCGAGACGCAGATATCAATAGTATTAGTGAATCTTACCGCGCCTTGCTTGGCAGCGGTATTACAGGACGCCGATTGCCGACGTGATGTAGGTGCTTGCTCAAATAGCTCGAGTCTTATTCAAACTGTATAGACTTACCAATTCATGCTCCGCAATATATGTGTGGGGCCGTAACTGTGGCAGGCAGGTCCGTCGCACGTACAAACGGCGGCACAGGTACGGGATGTGACATTAGAGCACCAGGTATATTTGCGGAGAAGGGCAATCTCGCGGAGAAGGGCAGTCTCGCCGCGGATTGCTGTGGGGATGGTCGCTCTTATGGCTGTCTGCGGGGAATTACACGTGGAGAGGCACGGGGGTTAAGTTTATTCTTATTCATTATTGTCAGATGGTGGATAATAGATCACATACACCAGGGTATGCTTGAGCACACCGATCAACATTATGGTGTTCAGATAAATGTACGGGCACTCGCCGTATTAGCCGGGGACCCGTGACACAAAGCTGAGACTGAAGTCCCAAGTAAGAAGCGGACCACTCCCGATACTTAAGTGGTCTGGCTATGGTACAGCCATGAATCTCTCTTGCATCTCACGCAGATCCCGCCATCACATTTGATCGTTGGGACGTATCTCAAAAAGCTCTAATTTTTAGGATCAAGCAAAGTAGGTGGTCGAATATCATTGCATTCATCCCCTAAAACTGCCCGATCAGAAGCGTCTGCCTCGGAAAACTTGCTTTCACGAGGCTAACAATTATATACGTATTCTTAGGATAAGCCGGAGTTTTTGTACGTCCTTGACCGGCGAATCAATCTGGACTGTTTGCGCTTCTCACGTATGTTACCGCCTCAAGTCACAGCACTATTTGTTGAGATCCCCGCCGCAATCCCCGCAAGCTCTATACTGACTCCTCCCCACGCCATCATGACTCCTATTTTTGTGATTCGTTGCACTGAACGTATAAGTTCACACCATTGGGGTGCCGACGATTCTACCTTGAGCGTTGCTGTTCTAATTATTTTCTGCGGTACCATACTTGGCTTTCCTCTAAGGAGTGCAAGTCTTTCGCTCATCATTTACGATGCATGACGTCGTCGCTGAAGAGCCCCTCAGTGTCATTTTATGGCTTGGGACGGGACGCATGGGACCTGCCCGAGACTAATGTGTCCCTAGTACTACTTGTAAGTCTGCTGTTTTTCCTGCCCTCTAAAAATTCGCTTGCAAGTGTAGCACTAAATAGTCTCTACATCTTAGTTGATGTACTGGGCATAAGTCTTGCACGGTGTCGCCATCACCCTCGTCTGTTTGAGTGCCCCTGTCCTTTACCTGAGGATCTTTCCACAGACCCCATTCAGATTATACGTGTATGCAATGACAAACTTCCACATTTGGTTTGGGGTGGCATCTGATGCCGTCTTTATCGTTCAATGCTGGCCCATCGACAGCTTCTGGTCGACATCGAACGTGGCTGGCAATGCTATCTGTGTTTACAAGAACAAACTTGCCTTATCGGGTTCTGTCATAGATATGCTACAGGACCTAATAGTGGTTATTCTGTCTATACCCATACTTATTACACTAGTGATGCCAATCAGCTCTAAGATTCAAGTCTTTTCCGTGTTTTCACTTGAAATATTGTAAGAATGTTAAACAAGTCGTCTCATTTTCAGATATCATTTGTTGACAATTCCGCGCCCTCTAAGCCCTGGAGCGACAATTTTGTCATTCCTCTCGCACTTCCCAGGTTTTGTCAGGCTAGCTCGCAGCGTCAAATAGGGCACGTAAGGTCAGCCAGTTCCAGTGCTACCCCCGTAAGAACAACAAAATGCACACTCATGGGCAACATGAGCGCAGATGTCTGTGATGACTGTAGCAATGGACCACTTGCGCCACAACCTTTCAAGAGGCCCATGAAGGGTGGCAAAATAATCTATCACAGGACGCGGGAAAAGTTCAAGCTGGCTTTGGAAAGTGGGTACGTGTTCTGTCGTCTCTTGTATGTGGCCGACCAGCCTCACCGGGTTGCTGAAGGCGACGGCCCTTGACCCAACAACGCCGAATTTCACGTAACGATACGCATGGAAAGCCAGACCACCGGATTCCGCTCTCTTAAACCAGCAGGTTTGCAGTCCTTGCTCATTGATATAGTGGGAGGGGTTGGAAGGAGATACTACCTTTACGGCGCAGAGGGTCAGTGAATATGCAGACTGTAACTCATTCAATCGCACCTGACTCAAAGATTTCAGATGATCCGTCGGCTACAAAGATTGTGGCAAGAACGCCCTTGCTTGAGGTGGGCTCCCCGCGAGCTTATGAACTGGTTTCGGTACCACTCATCAACTGCATCGAGCACCACTCCGCATATATGAGCCCGGCTCTGAATCAAAGCCTCCGACGCCTGTCATTGACTGCAAAGATCCTATGCATCCTAAGCTCTTTGTGAGCAGCGGAAATACGTCCACATATGCCGCACTCAGCTACCTTTGGGGCGAAGCGCAGCCGTACTGTACCACAAAAGTAACGTGAGCGACTATCCCACGCATGGAATCGATATTCGCGTTCTCGGGCAAACAATCCGCGATGCGATTCAAGTGACACACCGTCTCTGCATCGAATATTTGTGGGTAGATGCTCTGTGCATTATACAAGACTCGGATGAAGACAAAGCCAACGAGCTGGCGCAAATGGGGAACATCCACCGAGATGCCTACCTGACCATCATCGCGTCCAGCGCGACAAAGGCGAGCACTGGCTTTCTCGAAACCCGCACACCAGCACCAGAGTATGAAGAGCACCTAAGGCTGCCGTTCCACTGCCGCGACGGCCGCATTGGCAGCATTTTCGTCTATGCGCAAGACAGCCCCGCGTCTGCCTACAACACGATGAAGGAACCGGCGAACAGCTGCGCGTGGTGCTTCCAGGAGCGGCTGCTCTCTCCGCGGAAGCTGGTGTATGCCAGCGACACAGTGTAGTACCACTGCCAGACCGCTCAGGCCGACCTTGGGGGCGCAGTTAGGAGGAAGCCAACCAACGAGCAGCTGGAAGACCTTAAGACCACTCATAGCTCAAACTCTCGGTCAATACCGCCTTCCGGGACATACTGATTATAGAACCACTCAATGCGATTCCGCATTTCGCGCAAACACCCGTCTAAGGATGCGATCTGGTGAGGGCTCACATCCATCTCGGAAAGAGGTTTATCACTTGTGTCCTTATCAACCTCAGCGTCGTCACCCACACCCCACGACACTGTGAGAAATGTACCAAACGAGTCGGCTTTAGCCTTAGATGGATCCTCTGGCCGCAATTGCTTAAGCGGGCCAGCGTCGTCAATGGCATTTTCCCACTAAAAATGTTAAACTAGCTGGTATAAGAAAGTGAAGCAAACTGGAGAAAACTTACACCCTGACTCAAACGAGTAATGACTTGGATGGAAAACCGATAAGCGTCCGTCTCAAATGTCTCCGGGATGTACCAATCCCTTTGCTGCCCGGCGCTTTTCCTGGCTGCAATCTCCGCCATGTAGTGGTCCCTGCACCTGCGGGCGAGCTGTTCGTTATGATCCGCGGTGGTGGCCTCATTATTACTTACTATCGCCGCAGGTAGCCCGGCGACCTCGATGCGGTCGGGCGCCGCGCGGCCCACGGTAGACCGGTGTCGCCACGTACGGTCGTGGATCACCTCGGCTACGCGGCGCACGTGGTCGGGGCTGCCGGCTTCGGCTGTGGTGTCGTAGAGTCGTAGCGTGAATAAAGGGCGCATCTCATTATCGCCGGTAGGCAGGTTGCGGTAGGCCGCGTAGGTTGGGCTCCCGTCATGGCTGGGCGCCTGCTCCACTATCGTGCTGATGGGACGGCTGCTGAGAATTGCCATTATCTAGGTGTGGTGAAATGACACGAAGACAAAAATTAGAGAAATCAAACGGTGATTCTGCACTATAGGTTGTTGATACACAGGTACCGATGTTCTATGGATATGGCGAGTGGGGGGTACTGCTAGTAAGTACCTACTATCTAGCCCACATCAATATCTCGTCCCCAAACGGCAAAAAAAGAAGAACAAAAAGAAGAAATCGAAAACATACAACACCGGGGATTCCCCAGCCGTCACCGATCTGAGTACTAATCTAGCGATCACCAGTTTATCTAGGGCAGAGCGGACGGGATGCCGAGTTTTCTAGTGTCTATGGTCGTATGTGATGGTTGGTTGATAAAATAAAGTACTAATACCTATCATCTCGGGCACGAATCGACGCGTATGGCAGCTGAGGCGCGATATCCATTCCTGCGCAGCATGCTACCAAAACTTACCCTGCCACATCATATGTCAAACCTCCTCAGCCAGACCAGGCTCTTGGCTCACCTAGATGCAACCAACTAGTGGGATTTCGCAAAGAGTACGAAGCACCATAGCTATCCTAGTTGCACAATGGAGTTCTACGCAAAAAACCTCACTACGCTTACCCTCATGCCCAACCGCAGCCACTGAAAACTGCGTAAGTTATTTTAAATTCACCCTACAGACCACCAGCCACACATTGCATCGTCGCATTCCATTTATCGCAATCGCACTGCACCCACTGCATACCGCCCACTGCACTATACCACCCACTGCACTATACCACCCACTGCACTATACCACCCAGCGCACTACACCCAGCGCACTACACCTAGTGCATTATACCCAGCGCACTACCCATCGCACTGCACTACCCATCGCAGTGCACCCATCCCAGTGCACCCATCCCAGTGCATTACTTATTGGTGCACTACATATTGCGGTGCACTATAGTACGTGCACTTGCACCACTGCATCATACTACTGCAATTGCATTTTCGCACTTGCCCTTTCGCATTTGCACTTTTGCATTTTTTTTTTAAAGAAAAAAAAAATGAAGATCAATTAAGCTCGTTTGACCTTAATAATAAAGAATAATGCATCGTACGCGGGGTGCAGCGCGATAGGTTATGCAATCCGATAAGTGGTGCAGTGCGGATGGGTAGTGCAGTGCGATAGGTAGTGTAGTGCGATGGGTGGTGCAGTATGGAATTGCAAAAGTGCAAATACGTTTTTGTGGCTGTGGTGGCTAATATTTTTTTTATCCATCGATGGGCAGTGGGGTGAACGTACTGTTTTCTGGTGTGGAATTCCATTTTGCAACTAGGACAGCTATGGTGCTTCGTAAAAGAGTTAGGTCGATATGCAGCACGCTCGCATCCATCATAGGCGGCGAAACTAAAGACCTCATCCCCGAACCCCGCCTACTGAGCGTGCAGGGGCCGCGACGGAGCTAGATCTATGAATAAGCGGCAATATGAGCAGTCGTGATACCAGTTCTGAAATGCAAAATGGACAGCCGTGCGAAGTTTGCAAAAAGCTCAATTTAACTACTAAGAAATTTATTCCCGCACAATTTCAAGGGTTCGATCAATCGCCTGGCCGGCTCGGAAATGCCTTTGATCCGTTGGGACTCGACGGCTACAGCCTCGGGTATAATAGGTGTTAAAATTTTTGCATCCTTATTATATACCGCTAAGGCGCTATATTTAATTAGGTAGAATTCCCCCCCTTTTCCTACGTATTACCACTTTTAATCCCTTTTATTATATATATAATAAGACCCTTTATTTTTTTTTAAGCTATTTATTATCGCAAATATAGCGCGTGGCGCCGGGCTTTTAAACGATATAAAACCCGGATTTTAGAGCTCCGGTCTTTGCGATAGTCCCTAAACCGTATTTATAAAAAACACCCCGAAGTTAAATTATTTACGATTAAATCTTTTATATAACGGGAAGCCCGCCAAGCCTAGAATTATATATTTTCGAGACCCGGACCGAAACGAAAATTAACCGAAGAAAATCGCGATTATATTTACGATATCGTATATTATTAAAACCCGTATATTAAGCACCGTAACCTTTTCCGGGAGGTCGATAATAAAATTAAATTATCGTCGCTACGAAACCTTTTACGAGAGATAAATAAACGTAAATGGCTCTAAAAACGGAAACTTATATTAACCGCTAATTATGCCCGGTAGCGCCTTCGATAAGCACGGCGCTATAAAAAATAAACGGCGATTTAATAGCGTCGAATACGATAAAGCGATAAATATTTTATTAAATATAATATTAATAATACGTTATATTAAGGGGGGATTATTATAGATAATGCACGGCCCATTAATATAGGGCGGGTATCCGTAAATAAGGGAGCTAATAAACTAATAAGCTCCGATAAGAGCTTATAAGTTTATAATTATTAGATAATAAAGCTATTAGCTTTTTTTTTATTATTTTTAATATAATTATTTTAATATTTTATATTATAACGTAATTAACAAGCGAGTCGCCAATATAAGCGAGTCGCCAGCCAATTTAAATTTCTTCACTACTAAATTTTGATTTTTTATTCCTTTACCAAAAATAATAATATTTTCGTATAACGAATCGGATTTGCAACTCGCTATTTAGGCGCATAAAAGAAATCCCTATATTCCTATTTCGAAGCTTGCATCTATTTACTACGTCCCCCGGACGACCTTACGCGACCGAATCGCCGGAAAACCTACCCGACGCGATATTATGGCTAATTTAAAGAAATTGACGATTTCCGAAAAAAAAGTAATTATTTCCTTTATTCTCGACTTAAATGCGCGATTATTTCCGCCCCGGTACGCATATATTAAAGATATAGCGAATCGATTATTGGCCGATCGCGGCGCGGGACGCGTCGGTATTAATTAGACGCGCAATTTTATTAAGCGAACACTATTTCTCCGGACGCGTTATAATCGTAGAATAGACTATAATAGGGTCTTATATAAAAATCCGGTCGCGTATAACGCGTAATTTAAACGCATAAGAGAGGTTATCGCCGAAAACGCGATCCAACCAAAGGATATCTATAACTTCGATAAAACCGGATTTATAATAAGCGTTATCGTATCTAGAATAGTCGTTATAAGCTTAAAAAGACGTGCCAGGCCAAAGCAAGCATAGCAAGGAAATAAAAATTAGTTTATAATTATTGCCGCTATAAATACGACGGGTTACGCGGTGCCGCTTTTTATTATCTTTTAAGGCAAAACCCACCTCGCTTTTTAGTATCGCAATACCCAAATACCGCCCAATTAAAAGATTAAGGTATCTAATAATGGCTAAATAACTAACGAACTCGGTTTGGATTTCGCACAATACTTTAATTTTTATATTAAATCGCGTTTACGGGGTATAAAACGCCTTCTTATCCTCGACGGCCATAAAAGCTACCACTCGGAAATTTTCGAGAACTATTGCAAAAAAAATAATATTATTACTCTTTGCATACCTGCTTATTTATCCCACAAACTTCAACCTCTTAATATTAGATATTTTAGCCCGTTAAAACGAGCCTATAGTCGCGAAATTAAAAGTCTTATACGGCGCTATATAACCTATATTTTAAAAAAAAAATTTCCTTCCTATATTCTATAGCGCCTATATTGCGTTAATAACTCTAAAAAATATCTAGGCTGGTTTTAAAGGCATTAATTTAGTACCTTTCGATTCCGGATATATTATTTTAAAACTAAAACCGGTAGCAATAATCCGAATTCTTTCGCCAAACCCTGAGATTTTACCTTATTTTTGGGCTTTAATAATACCTAGCAATATTAAAGAAGCGACTTTATAATCGGTATATATTAAAGACCGAATCTCTACTTACTAAGGAAGTTCGCTAACGTTAATTATTATAGCTATAAACTTATTCGCAAAAGCTATATATAGTCTTTTTTTACAAAAACACCCTCCTAAAAAATAGGGTCGCTAAGTTAGAAAAAACTAATTATATGCTTAGCAAGCGTCGGAGGATAAAAAATAAACGTTTATAGCCTAAAGGGACTTTTATTATCTAAAAGGGATTAGAAATTTAGGTTAAAAAAAAAAGGCAATAAATTAATAAAGCAAGGGAATAGTAGTGGTAATAGTCGTCCGAGGAGGGCAGAAGCGCGCGTTTGGCGTTATAGTATTTGCGGCAACCCTAGATATAATGCGCGAATTTATATAATTAAGGTAAAAACGTCCGATAAAAAGGATTTAGAATAATTTAATTGAATTTATTACGTGGTGGTTGAGTTTTGTGAGTTTATAATTAAGAAATCCGGTTTGGCTGGCGACTCGCTTGTATTAGCGACTCGCTTGTTAATTACGTTATTATATTATATTTAATAATTATTATTAATTTTTTTATTATAAAATATTAATCCGATATAAATTTATTAGGTATACGCTTATAAGCCTTTATTATTAGCGTTATTTTTATTAGGTTTACGCTTATAAAATTATTTTTTAATCGTGCTTTAGCAGGTTTTTACGCTTTTGCGGAACGTATCGCGATTATAGCTTCGGCAGGTTTTGCGTTTTTAAAAATACGCGTTATTAAAATAATAAATAATATCTCGATTCGTTCCTTACCGACGCGTCGAAAATTTTATTTAGCTAATTTAAGGCTGCGTTTGCTTAAAAAGTTTAATAACCCTTTTTTTTTAGCAATTTATATAAATAAATTTTTAGTCCCGCTAAAATCGAAAATAACGTTATTTAATATTACCGGATTTTAATTTTAATATTTGCTTTAATATACGCTAAATTAATTAAAAAACGTAAACGCTAAAATTATTTAATATTATTTTAAATTCTCGTTTAAACCGGTAATTTTTTGCAATATATTATTTTTTTTTAAATCCCGCCTAATTAAATATAACGTAACGTATTTATATATTTTTTACCTTTTTATATCGTATTATTTTATTCGTTACTTTAAAATTCGTAATTATTTTTTAATAAATATATTAGCTGATTTCGTATGCTATAGCGCGTTTTTATAATAATAATACCGCCGGTAAAGGTTTTTTTTTACGCTTTAGCGGTAGCGCGCTTTTTAATCCGAACCGACGAATAAATCTTACGGTGGAAAATTATAATACCGATTCCGACGCAGGAGCATCTTTATAAATTTAAATTTACCGATTTTTAAAAATTTTCCTTAAAAATATTTAAATATAATTTCGAGGACGATAACCCGAATAAAATAAGGTATCGATATTTTATAATAAATCGAGAACCTTTATTATTAAAATAAAAAATAATTAAATTCCTCGCCTTAATAATATCGGTAAAAATGCCGCGTTTATAAAATATTTAAATTAAAAGGTCCGTAAATTAAAAAATAAAATAAATTAAATTCTTAATATAATAATTTTTAATTTTGCTATATAAAAATTATAAAATATAATTATCGCTAATAGCTTTAGCTTTAATTATAATAATATATTTTTTATATTTTTTATTTTATTTATAATATTAGGCGTATTACCTTTTAATAATCGAATTATTCGGTATATTTATTTTATTTTAATATTTAAATTTATTAAATTTTTTCCGGTTTATTAGAATTAATATAATAATTAAAATTAATACGGTAACCCGAATTATTATAATAATTATAAACGCTAATTTCTTTCTCGTAATTTTTTTTTATTTAGATCCCGAGACGTATTATCGTAACTAACATAAGCTAAATTATATTTCCGAGGACCGTAAATTTATTATATAAAAAAAAGGTAAAAAAAAATGCGCCGTAATATAAAGGACCGAAAATATTCTTAATAATATTAGCACGGAGGAAATTACGATAATAATAAACGACGACGTTTATTTTATAAATAAGCTATTATAGCGAATAAAATAATTTCGGGTTAAATATTTATTAATAATAAATAAATATTATTATTTAAACGAGCTTTTTTAGCTATTCGTAATTTTAATATTAATAAAAAATTAAATAATAATTTCGATTACCGTTTTATTAGCGGAAATATTTTTGGAATTATTAGCTTTCGTAATTTTAGAAATTATTTTAAGCGAGAAATAATTAATATTTTTAACCCGAACGAATACGACCCTAAAAATTTTAAAATAATTATTAATTTTAAAAAAAATATAATTTATATTAATATTTAAATTTTTATAAATCGATTTAAATATTTTTATAAAAGGATTTTGCCGTAAAAAAAAAATATTCGCTAAATTATTAATTTATAAAATATTATTTTTAATAAATTAGCTTTTATTTAATAAAATTTTATTTTAACCGCTATTAAAAAAACCGAGCTTTGTTATATAGGTTTGCCGATTATATATAAAGTTTTATAATAGCGTTTTTTTATAAAACCTAATAAAACTATA
>JAANBA010000196.1:0-89852 GCA_014621435.1 Neopestalotiopsis clavispora
GAACCTGGCGCGGGCGCAGGGGCTCGACCTCGATGCGTTTGCGCGGGTCCTGCAGGCCGGGCCCATGGCGTCGGCCTACTCGGGGCTCAAGATGCAAAAGATGCTCGACCAGGACTGGTCGGCGCAGGCCGCCATCAAGGACTGCTATAACAGCACCCGACTGATACAAACGGCGGCGGCGGACTCGGGCGTCAATTCGCCGCTGATCCAGCTTTGCAGCCAATTATACGGGCAGGCGATAGAGTCGGGGCTCGGCGAAGAGGATATGATAAGTGTAATGAAAGTCATTGGAGCGTTGAATGCGAAGAAAAAGTGACCGCAGACTGGCTGATACTCACAAATTGGTTGCATAGAAAGATTAGATTTATACCCTTACAATTCTCCGACTAGTGAAATTGGCTACTTATTGACTCCGAAAGATATTTGAATTCAATGCCTGGACTATTCACTGCTTCTGGGCATTCCCAATTCTGACAATGGAGCAGCTGTCACAGGTTTTGGCGTTGAAGAGATCAGACGGTGGACTTGTAGGACGGCCAGGCATCCTCCAGCGCGTCGACTGCCAGGGCCCACAAGGGGCGCGCTGTTAGAGCCCTCTGGAATTGCCTATTTTGTGTAACAGAGTATACTAATGTGGGTGGATTACCGAAACCGGTAATTCGTCGCTATGACAGCACCGCGATACAGAGACTATAGCCATTCCAGTGATTGTAAGCCCATTTAGGCTTTTGCGACTATTGCTAGAATACACCTACCATTGGCCGCATCACTATTAATCACCTTCGCTTTTCTTGCAGAATCCGCTAAAGATTGAGTCAATTTGTAGTAATCATCCTATTTAAAACCGACAACCATGTGCTTCTCAAATCAAGAACATGTCCCTCAGCCAAACTTTCCCTGACTTGACATCATCCCCCAGATTGCCTTTGTACACCATGAGCTCATGTATATACGCCTGTCCAAGGTATTGATGTTTGCCGGGTGCTCCCCTGCTTGCACTGTTACCGGTTCTAGCACGTCGCAGCACGACGGGAGCCTGCATGCCCAGCAGCACGGCCACCTCATCACCTATCCGCAACTCTTCAGGCCCGAGACCCAAAAGACCATTTCCGGTGACAAAAAGCCGCCTCCTTCGGCAGGTCTCGTTACGGGCTCGCGTATAGAGCTCTCGCTGAGAAGAGTCTGTCGAAGGTGGCATGGCGGAGAATTTGCCAGCCGTTATGGTGAGGTGCAAAAGCTTGTCCCAGGATGGGAGAGGTCCCAAGGAAGTTGAATCACGTCTCTGCGAGCGCCGTGTTATTGCATGATCAGCCATTTCTTGCCACTTGGAGATGACCAGGTTGCTATCCAAATCGGCCAACACGGCGCTGAGCTCGCTTGCGTCAGAGAATCGTCCATCCTCAATGATTGTGCTGTACAAATTTGCCACAGCTTGGACAGGTAAGATGGAAGTACTGTTGCCTTTCGGTACCGGGTCGAAATAGCTCTTTGGCGCACCAAACTCGTTGGCCGGAATCATGATTGGGAGGCCACTCGCTGCTGCAAAGTTGCTTTCTTGGTGGGAGCCCGTCAGTGCGGTCCAGAATGGGAAACAGCCAAGCCCGTGACTAAGAGTCTGCGTGCTCATCAGTGCCGGACACCAGCTCGGTATGCGATAGTTCTGACTGGCGCCCGCCCGATCTGGGGTTTCACGGTCGAGTTCGCGGGCAAATTCTGCCAGAGCCACGACGGCTAGTGACCGGTGCTGTCGGATATGCTCTCGGGCAAACTCAATGCTCAAACTGGATGGCTCTCGATTGTAGTCGGGGCTAATGAGTGCATCATTATCGTCGGCCAGGCCCATGAAGGCAAAAACCTTGTCTCGAGGATCCGTCGCACGTCGACCACGAAACAGATAGACCAGACTCAGAAGGTCCGCAGTCTCACTCCAGCGAGTGCTATCGCTCAACCAATCCGTCTCGGCCATCCCGGATTCTTGATCGATCCGGTCAGAGAGGCCTGAAGTTGGTGCAGGGTCAGGATTGATGCCATATTGCCAGGCATTTCGAGCCACTCGCAGCGACTGAAACGCAGCCACATGAGCTTCCGTGAGCGCAAATGGAGACATACTGCTCGGGGTGCATACAAGGCGTGACAGGGAGATTGAATTGAGCAGCGTTTTGTCGTGAGTTTTGTGACCAATGGCATCAACCAGAGCGCAAAAAAGTTCCCAGCTCAAAGCGCTGCGGCCGCACTGGATTTCGATCACGCCACCTCGGACCAGCTCTTGCACGACCCAGACTCTCCGCCACCACGACCTTCGGAGGAGTGAAGCTACCACATGAATTAATGCAACGTGAACCATTCCAGATGGGATCTGTCGCTGTTCGCCAGGGATATCGTGGGCTTTTGTATCTAAAAGGGCGTGGCGCATTCCCAGTGGCTCGTCCTCGCCCAGCCAGACGACAACTTTGGATGCCTTGGAGTAGATGTGGCCCATTAGCAGAACCTGAGAGCGTCTTTCCTCGCTGTCATTTTGATTGATGGAGAGAGCATCGATCCACAGAATCCGGGCTCCCTTTTCGCGCCGGAGATGTCGCAATGCTTCGTGCAAGGAATCCGAAACCTCGAAGGGCTTTCCATCCATTCGAACATATTTTCCGTCATCAAAAGCCCCCCACACATAGGAGAGAGCCTCAAATTTTGGACACTGCGGGTCGCAGATATCGACCGTCATCAGAGAGCATCTTATTGCCAAGTGATCTTTTCCGGGGTGTAGCTTGATGAGCCGTATTCTGGTTCCGATTTCCTCATCATGTGCTCCCACCAATGATTTGCTAGAGCCGTACGCAAATGCATTGGCTGAGGAGACTCGGCGAATTTCTTCTTCCGTGATCTCGTGATTCTTGTCGTAGGAATTCCGGGTGACAGGCTCGACGACGCGGATAGCAAATTGTTGAAACATGGCCAGTGCCTCCTTTATCTTACTCTTGTATGGTGCATAATCTGCAAGATCCAACTCAACCGGGGTCTCGGACGCTCCGGCACCGATCCAGCGGGAAAGATAGTTGAATCCATAGCTCAGAATCGAAATGTAAGCCAGCAACCAGTCAGCAAGTACATCTGCGGCGGTGGAATTGATGATATTCCAAAGGCATTGTGACAGTTGCACTTGCAATGCTGTATAAACCGGAATAGGTTGGTAAGATGACCCGATTGTGTGGGCAGAGTATCCTAGAGCTCTGACCGCCTTTTTGGTATCCAGACCCAAGAGGTTCCATTCCTTGACACTGTTGGAAACGATTGCCTCCCACGGTAGTACTTGCAGCAAGCTGGATGCAACAAATGTGACTACCAAGGTAAACAATGCCAACAGGAGATTTATGAACAACTGGCAAATGACCAGTCCTCCGCGTGCTCCACTGTAAGCCGCTTCACCAAACGCAGTCCTCGATGTGACAGCTCTGAGGAGAGGCAGCCTTCGCATGCGCCGTAGCTTCCGACCAGCCCTGCGAAGCGTCCTGTGAATGAATCCGCGAACGACCTGGTCACAGTTGAGCACGCCTATGGACAGGTAAAGCACACCTACAACTGATCCAACTTGCAGGCCAAGAAAAACGTAGATGGTGCAGATGAAGAGGGCCTTGGAGGTGATGACTGTGAGGGCCCAAAGGAACGCACCACCCCCTTGGGCGTGTGTCATGATGGGCGAAACTTGACAAGATGTGATAAGATGTAATACATTTGGGTATATATCGTAAATGACGGTATAGATGATAGCTAGAGCTCACCGCTGGGTCGCTGACTCGCTTTTACAGCACTTGAGCTCTTGGACCCGCACGTGACTAATAAGGGGGAAATATGGTGCTCCACCTTGCATATTTAGCATGTGGATATATGGATACCCCCAGTGCACAAAAAGCCCGACTAGTCAAAATAACTATTTGTTGGCGCGAGAAAATACCTGTATTATCTGGCTTTATTCTTGACAGAAGCAATAGCACGTGCTCATGTGGTGATCTGCATCTAAAAATATCTAAAAATGATCACGAGTTCGTGATGTAGATTCCCCCATAAGTGTCACGGGAAGAATGCCACTTGACATGCACCAAGGTAGCAAAAGTCTTGGCACTTGCATAGGTATGTATTAAACGTATATATTTTCCTTTTATGCCAAAGATATGAATGATGGAAATAGTATATCGAAATATGAAAAACAAAAAAAAAAAGAAATTCGGGAGATCTTCTCTCTGGGGTTTTGTATACGAGCCAAACTGAACAGCCTACCGTCAGCCAGGTTCTGTTTCTCACGAAAAGAACCATTCAGCGTTGCCAGCTTTGTCGCGAGATGGCTACGTGGAGGAAATAGTTCCTGCATTTTCCCTCTTGTGAGATGTTCGTAGGGTATTTCGTATGGAGTCCATCCTCAGGATCTGATAAACCTTGAGTTGACACTCTTCCTTGGCTGAAACCCAGTCGCACTTCCAAGGGTCTGTCGAGGTCTGGTTCACCATTGGCTTGTTCATAACCATCTGAGTAAGTTGTAACACACTTCGACGATTCTCACGTAGGCACCATATAGGGCTGGCAACAGGGATATTCACCTCTGATATAGCTGTGAAGGCCGAGTTGTCCTTGCCGTGGGCGTCCGCCCAGATTTGGAGAGAGCAAGGAGGCTAATTTTGAGGTTACCGTCATGTGAGCTGCGCAGAATTTCCACCGTAACAGCACACTTACGGCTCTTTCGTTTCTTGATACAGGTGACATTATCCGCATTCTCGGCCGTCAGGGGCAAGGACTGCAAATCAACGGCCTGCAACGATGAGAACCATCGCAGAGATGAATTAATTACATCCCGGTGCTACATTCCCATACTATTTCATCTTGTTCCCACACGTCCTTTGTGAACCCAACTCTCACACCTTCCCGCTCATCTTCTCTTCTATACTTTCCATTCCAGCCCTTCTGACAGACTCTTATCCTCTCAATCATCACCATCACTATTGCCGACTCTTCAAAGGCCCAGGCCTCCAAGGCCAAAGAGGCACCGCCTCGACCGGAGACCGACATCACGGAGACGATCGTATGGCGCGAGATAAAGGACGACAACGCCTGCTCGCTTATAAGGGCTATAATTATAAATCTTTTTAAAAAGATTGCGAGACAAAAAAAAAAGGATTATTATTATTATTTTTAATATTTCTTTCCCCAAAAAATATAAATATATATGAAATTTTTTAATTTAATTTTTTAAATAAGAATTTCTTAAGCTAAATATATAAATTTATAATACCTGCGCTATGCTTAGGTATCAGCTATTGGCCGAGCTGGTGAATAATCGCACAGACGGGGTTCTTATTTTCATACCCGATAAAACGACAGCTGAGGGTATAAGTGACTTGGTGTCGCTCCGAGCCGTTCTTATTGCAGCCGTAAGCTCATCTCGCAGCGGCTCCAAGGCAGAGACAGACAGACATATATACGGAGAGCGTACGAATAGCATTTTATCGTAACCAATTTCTTCTTGCCTTCTTTCCTCTTTTCTGGTACCTACCCATATTTGAAAAAATTCCTACCTCCAAAACTTTGGTACCTTCCAGCTTTCACACCTCTTTCAACTTCCACACCTTCAACTTCCACACCTCCTCCAACTTCCATACCTCAACTTCCTTAACCCATCCTTCACTTGCAAGATGGCTACCTTTCAGGAACACCATCCGGGTTTCGACTACGGTCAGGTAGTGGACAGGATCTGTTCAAACGACAAGGAAAGAGAGGCCAACTCCTTACATTTGGCGAGTCAGATGCCAAAGGAAGTCACCACGCTCGAGCTCAACAAACCCAAGAAGCTGGTCACGAAGGAAGAGGACGCAAAGAGCAAGAAGAAGAAGATGCGATCGATCAAGGGTAAGGATGTCAAGCTGACAGAGGGACTGGAGACTCCCACGGACTGGTGGAACGCAATGGTTGTTCAACATCCTCCCAGGCCTCACCGGGGACTCCCTGCTTTTCTGGCAGCAGCGACACGTTATGCGGGGAGAGCGTGCTGCGCGTGATCTTTGCACGCCGATGCAGCGTGGAAATTGTTATTGGTAGGTGCAGTTGATGCAGGTTCAAAAGCAGGTCTAGGCGAGAGGTGTGGTGACTTGTGCTTTTTGACCGACATTTCTGTGCGGACCAGCCAGACTGAGCAGCATGTTTCTGTACGGACGGGCTAGGCTGAGCAGAATGTTTTTATACAGGCTGCTAATAAGCATATAAGGATTTCGTCTTATAGAAAAGTATAAAAATTCCCTACTTCGATGCTGCAATACCATTTGAGACTATCTGCTTGTCCTTGATATACACTTGCTCATAGCCAAACATTCGGTAGCAGCTCTTGGCGTCGATGAATTTGGCCTCGTCTGGCTGGACGTGGGACTTGTAGTAGGGATCGGCCAGTGCGTTCTTCAGGGCGTCGATGTTGGAAACAGTGAGGACTACGTGGCCGTCGAAATCGCTGACGTGGTCAGAGCCGAGCTCGGTCCAGACTTCTTCGCTCTGCGCGCGGAGTGACGAGGGAATGTGATACTGGACATATGTCAGTCAGTTACCGTCCGTGATGTGTTGTACTACTTTGCTGTATCTTGACTTGCCTGAACGTAATGAACGACACCGTGCTTTGCTAACCACTCGTTGACAACGGAAGGATGCATCTCTGTCCAGTACTTGTGAAACTCCTCCTCGCTGATGTCAAGCTTGCGCTTGATCAGCATTGTGAACCTCAAATTGCTATTGGCCATCGTATATATCCTACGAAGAACAGGTGTGTATTTTTCCTCTCTGCGATACAATTTCGATTGACCACTATCCTTATGAAGCACAATAGGCCATATTTATGCTGCATGCGCCTATATACGATTCGATGCAAACATGCGGATCGAGACTCATCTTGTGGATAGTCAGGGGCTGATTTCACCACATTTGCCACTGCAATAAATCCTTCATGTCATCAACATCAATTTTCCAGTCCCATGGTCGGCTTCACCGTCCACTAACGATATAATCTTTGTTTATCAATTACGTGTATGACATGGGTGCACGCGAAAAAGTGAGGATAATAGCTCAGCCCTGAAACGTGTTTTCCGCTATTTCGGGATCTGCTTTGCGATCATGGATTCTCGTCAACAAATTGTGCATTGTCAAATTTGTACCGACACTTAGTGGTTGTGATTCAGCGCGCCATCACCAGGAGGATTATGATATACCACTCGGGCTTTGCTATACTCGGTATTTGATCCCATGATTCGTGCCGAATTTGGGCATAGTCGCAAGGCTTGGCGCCTCCGGATGATTAAAAATCAACACGCCATTCTGCCGAAAACTCTGAATGAGGAATTCAGTCTGGGGGATTATGACTAAGTATGTGAAAAACTGAACCCGATGCTCCTAATTTTGGCACTGCATGATGAATTGAAAGGCGACAGAGCAAAAGACCCCATACTGGAGATCAAACAGAGGTGCAAATTGTGTTGATGCCCCACTGCAGTCCTTATTCAGACTGTGCCATTCACAGGCCAGGAGTTCTCCCGTGACGTATCAATCCTAGGGAGACTCCCCTGCTGAGTTAAACTTTTCAAACAGGCAGGACTAATGCACAGTCGGTAGCGTACTGGGGATTGCAAAAACATATGTCATCACCAGCAAATCCCTTGATTACAAGATTGGAGGAGACATGGAGGAAAGTTTGGCCCAAAGGAGCTTAATCCACATTGCCTATTGGCGATGATATTCACGATGAATGTATTAAAATATATTGGTTTTGCAATTCAACGGTCTTCTAGATGGAATCAATACAAGTAACCATATACGAATAACACATTCTCCGACAACACGCAACTCAATCAACGCTACAAATATGCCGACCGCGATTGTAACAGGTGCAACAGGTAAGGACATGAAGCCAAGCAGTTTCGTTCCATTTAAAACAACGGTACATGGCTAAAATTACAAACCTCTAGGTATCCTCGGACGAGAAATCGTCAAGGAACTCTGCAGTCACCCAGAGGAATGGTCAAAGATCTACAGCCTGTCCCGGTCCAAGAAGAAGGACTTTGGGCCCCGGGTACAACACGTCCACATTGATCTCAACGCTGCCGCCGAAGAGATGGCGCGGGACTTGAAAGACCTCAAGGCCGACTATGTCTTCTTTGCTGCATACCTGCAGATGGATTCCGATGAGGAGAATACCCGTGTCAATGGTGAGTTGCCACTTGTTTCCACCGGATCATAACTATTGGTTTCTGATATCTAGATCCAGGTGACATGCTGGCCGCATTTTGCAACGCTCTCGAGATCAATGGTCATGCTTCCAGTATCAAGCGATTTGTTCTGGTTTGCGGCGCCAAGCAATATGGTGTCGCTCTCGGTCGAACCAAGGTTCCCATGATTGAGGAAGACCCTTGGTGAGTAGCGTCGCTTTTCTCAACTCTGTTTGTAAGCAGCCTACTAACGTCAGACATTAGGATGCCGGAGCCCCCCTTTCCTCCCAACTTTTACTACCGCCAACAACATATCCTGCACGACTTCGCCAAGAAGCACGGCATCGAGTGGAACGTGACCTACTCCAATGAAGTCCTCGGCTTCGCCAAGGGCAACTTTATGAACTTTGGCAGCGCCATTGCCCTGTACGCGGCCGTGTCCAAGGAGTTGGGCACCGGTGAGCTCGTGTTCCCCGGTTCTGAGGGCTTCTACACCAACAACGTCACCGTCTTCACCGACGCTGGCCTGCACGCGCGCTTCTGCCGCTGGGCCGCGCTCGAGCCCCGCGCAGCCAACGAGGCGTTCAACGTGGCCAACGGCGACGTCGAGTCGTGGATGAATTTGTGGCCGCGCGTGGCAAGGTACTTTGGCCTCACGGTGCCGGCGGACCAGTTCTCACGATCCGCACCGCTGGCCGCGGAAAAGGCTTTAGTACCCAACCCGCCGCTTTCGGTTCAAGCTGATGCTATTGGCTTGAAGGACCGCGCACCGCAGAGCTACGTCCGCCAGCGGATCAATCTGGTCAAGTGGGCTCAGCAGAAGGACGTCCAAGCCGCCTGGAAGAAGCTGAGCGAGCGGGAAGGCCTCGTGGGGATTTGCCGACTTTGCCTGGGGTCGTGACTACAACGTCGTGTTGAGCATGAGCAAGGCTCGAAAGCTGGGCTGGACCGGTTATTACGATAGCTGGGAGAATCTGGAGAGCATATTTGATACGCTCAAGGATGAAAAGGTGATTGCCAAATAGTCGTGCTTGGCATATCTGATAGACCCCGTTTTATCAGCGACGAGTAGACCTGTCATCTAAACAACCTCTCACGAGAACTCCAAGTATGATTGTTGACTGTCACCGCTTCGACAGATTCCAGTGTTGAAATACAATCCCGAGTTCTGCTCCAGCTAGTTGACACCGAACTCAAAATCTTTCGCCCTTCTCTCAGAATCTTGGCTGGTCCTTGTGGCGAGGATATGTTTCCTACTCCTGTTATGTAGGCCCGCATCACTGATGGTCGTCCAGACTTGACGAATTGCTGTACCATCTCATCGTCGTTGGGACGGTCCAGTCTGATGAATGTTGGCTCTGGGTCGTCTTCGAAGTCCGGCTGGGTTGTAGCACCTTGCACGTGGTACCCAGGCTCTTGACTAGTAAATAATTGATCTGAACGTGCTCCTGGAGAGGCATGTCGAGTAACGCTTCCGCTCCGATTGCCTTCCATGTCGCTATGTACCTCTGCTCCCACTGGTGATGATCGTGAAGCATACATGCTGTACGCCCATAGCGTCAGAGTAGCAAGAAATACAGAAATTGGCTCGTAGAAGGCACGACGGCTGTAACGACGAATGTGCCAGTAGAAGCACCCACAGTGAAGCACAGCGAGTCTGGCTTTATGCTGAATTGCAAACGCATTAGTTCTGGGCGCTGACGCTGAAAAAGGATTTAGAACTAAAAAGACATACCTCATCCTGCTGCGCCCACCGTACGACCTCTTGTTCGGCACGCAAAGCCTCTTCCCTCTCTGCCCTCGACCAGGCAGTGGAGCGGCCCGCTGTCAATGTCGATATCGACTTTGCCAAAGTCTGTATGCTCTTGTATGGCACCAGCAAGACCACCCTCGACAGGTGAAGATGCAAGACAGTGGGGTGCTCCACGCCTGCCGCGCTTGCAATGGTACCGTTGGCTGCCCAGTGAAGGACGTCGACACAGTCCAGAGCCGCGTTGCGCCAGACTGCGAGGTTGGCCTTTGTATCAGATGGTGGACTAGACCCATGACCACTCTCTGCAGGCGACAATCCTGGGTGTAAACAAAGTGAAGGTACCCAGGATGAAAGAGGCCTGTCGAGGTAAGACTGAACCCTTTTTATTTCCTCGTATATACCGTGTAGTAGTAAAAGGCTTGAGAACTGTCCGATGTCCTTTTTGACTTTCTTCTCAAGGAACAGCACGGTCACTGCCGAGGCAAGTGACGGGTTTCCTGCGACTGGGTCAGCTTCAAGCTCGTGTGTCTGGTACCGCACCTAGTGGTCTTACTCTCAGTCTTTCGAACTAAACGCGACCATTGCCAAGCTGTTTTGCAGTTCCAAAGTTCTTCACTAGGAAGCTCACACTGGGTGATATCTGTCGATGCGGTGGGTGTTTCACCAAAATGATATCGTGACATACAGTCGAGTAGCTACGACTCTCAGCCATTGAACACAATTAGTTAGAGGGGCAAGAAAAGGATGCCTTACCCAGACCGAGTATCCAAGTCGCCGTTTCGTCTCGGAAATGATCCATAACTCCCAGTCTCTTTGCGTGTGTGTGATCTCGGCTTCGTTTGACCCGCTGAAGGGACTATCTTGGACCGTTGATGACCGGAGTGTGTGGATGAGCTCCATCAGACCACTGCGCCTAGCTCTGGCCTGCAGGAATGTCTTGCGCTGTCCAGAGTAGAGTAGACCAACCTGACTCAAAATCAAGGCCTGGGTCAGTGGTATGATTTGCACCTCCGCTGGATTCATCTCAGCCTCTAGTGCCAGAACTCTGCGAAGAAACTCTTGGAACGGCGCGACACTCCCGCTGAATTCTTGTGTGTCGGTGAAGCGGCAGCCAATGACACACATGGCTAGAGGCAAAGGCCAAAAATCATTTATCTCAACTTGCTCTCGATGCACAATCGGAAAAATAGGATCAAAGAATTCAAAGTAGAGCTGAATCAACATATTCATCTGATTCAGGCTTGGGAAGCTGTCGTTGATGAAAGCATGAAAGAAGCTGCCAGGTGTGAGACATAGTCTTTGAAAATTGGCCAGGATCGTGTCATATGTTGTTTGTGATATTCCCTCGATCGCCTCGTCAATATCCTCCGACATGATGCCAGCAAGAGGGGGGAAACCAAGGCTCATATCGCTGTCTACGGCCTCGTCATCGAAAGGGGCTTTTACTGGTGTTGCACCCGAGAAGAAGTGCCGGTGCTGTCTTGAGCGAATTGTGCATGGGACTCTGGCGCCATCATGGCTGGTAGCATAAAGTCCTCCTTGGGTCGAAAGTCTCGACCCAGATCCGGAGCTTTGAGATTGTGAAGATGTAGTATTTGTCGGGGATGAGATAGACACGGCCGTGTGAAGCAGCGCGGCGGACTCGTTAACACTGAGTTGTCGACTGCCGGAAGTAGTCGCATTTATCTGGGCCGTCGGAATGTTCAGTCGCCCATTCTGAGCGACACTCGTATCAGCTGGCAGAAGGGAAAAGTCCTGAGACGTACCCAGACCAAGAGGGCTAGTGTCTGCAAATGGTCCGATGCCGAAATCGAGTATAGAGCTGTAGTCTATGTTGATGGTGTCATTCGCTGGGAGCCAGTTCATGGGATAATCCATGCTTTGGCTGAAGCCACCTTGGTCCTGTACGAGTGGGAACAGGGTATCCACATCCATTTGACCGGCAGGATCGTACATGGTGCTGAGATACGAGTTCGTCATATGTGCACCTCTTATACTGCTAGTGCCATTGTCTCCCCCAATCTGCAAATGACCGTGCTGCTGCGGTTGACGCTGAGCACCTGCCCCCATGATCTCAATCGTAGATTGAACAGATTGAGGAGTGGCGACCGGCAGTGATCGTGAAGCCGACAATGATGGTTGTAGCTGGGGTTCTGGCGACTGCTGATAGCCGTGAGCCTGCTGCGGGCTCGGGCGGGCATCCATTGTCAACATGTCGTGTCGAGGGGAACGCCGAGGTTGTCTTCCCCGCGGCTCTGGGGGGTATGCGCAAGACAGTCCCCTACTGGAACACCTCCTGCAGGGCTCATCTTTGCTGCACCTCTCCCGTGCCTTTGCGCATTCCGTACAAGCTCTCCTTCGTTTGGGTCTGCCAGTATCTCCCATGGACGTCCTATGGGTGAAACTGTGACGGTGGAGGATGTCACTTTGAGAGATATTAGCACATATTCACCAAGCCAGATACTGAAGCAGCCATCGGCTTACCTCCTCGCAAATTCCTTACAGCATACATCGCAAACGAATGGCTTTTGCGATGTATGGCTTTTCACATGCCTGTTGAGATGCTCAATCCGTTTGAAAGTGCATGGGCATTGAGGGCATTGGTGTTTGACCGCGTTGCTTTGAGACTGTCCCAGCTGTCCCTCCTCGCCAGGGCCGTCATGACTTGGCGATGACATGGCGGAAAACGCATGGCCGCAATAGTCTCGATTAAAGAGATGGCAAAGTCGCGACAAATTAAGACGGCAAACTGGCGATCCTGTACATCATCGTCAAAGAAGTATGGGCACGTAACACGAGCCAGTTCTGAACAGATCGCGAAAGGCCCGTCTTGGTCTTTGACGGATGCGCGAGGCGACTCCAAGCGTCAAGTCAAGCGAGGGGAACCCGGTAGGTTGGTTCCGAGCGATCTTTAGTCCACCAATGTACATACCCTCGTCCAAGTACGGGGGGCAAAGGGGGCAAAGGGGGTCACATTTGGGGAATTTGGGGAGGTCGCGGGGTGCTGGAGTGCGGGGACAGCACTGAGACCCTCTCCAACTTCCGTGGCTTATGTGCCTAATTCAGCGCTGACTGTCCACTTGCCGTCACAAATCTAGTGGTGGTTCGGCATTGATACTTGCAACCAAGCCTTCTTTTAGAATCAACTAAAATATTGCTGCTGGACAAATGCATTGAGCCTTTCATATCTATCTACCATGACTCCTTCTACGGTCACATAGTGTCGTATATTTCTATAATTGATTACCCCTCTACTTAAGCGATGTTTGCGCCCTACAGTTGTTCTACTGCTTGAGCAGTCCGACCCTCATGTGACCTTTACCACCACGGTTCGCCCGCAGGTAGTATGGTATCAGGACAAGCTCCTTCTCTCCGCTCAAGACCCTTGAACTGCTCTTGGCTCCCGGCTCAGATCCGGATTGCTGGTCGTTCCAAGACTTCAAACTTCGAACCGAGCCCGAGGTGCGCAGCTCAATGTACTTCTCTCCCGCAATCTCGCGTTCAAACTCAGTGACGGGCGCGTCATCTGAGACAACAATGTTCCTGAAGTGGTCATCTTCCCATTCGTTGTCGGCGTCTTCCAAACAGTATATTAGGGGGCCTCGAGCCAGCGTCAATGTGTTTTGATTCGTATACGGGTGCGGCGAAATGTATCGGGGCTTGAATTCATGCACCTCTAATGAGAACTGCTTGTTTTGCGAGGTATACGATGACGGTAGAAGCAAGTATCCATTGTCGACTTGGGGATCGGTGATTGGAGGTTCCAACTATTGAAAAATTTGCCGTCAGCATAAAACACACAATGATCAACGTTGCGGTGACACTTACTGTATACTTCCCGCCGGACCATGCCGGCAGCCTGAGCCGGATGTCCACCTTGGCGTCCGATTCCAGCTCGAACCCGATTTTCCCTTCCCATGGCCAATTTGACTTCTGCGCAAACTGAATCTTTTGGTCGCCGGCGTCGAAACCGACTTGAGCTGTAGTGTAGAGATGCACATTGATGAAAGCGCCTTCGGCCGTAGCCCCATGATCCCAAAGATAGCCACCGAGACTTCCATAGAGCCTCATCAGATTGGGCGGGCAGCAAGAACATTCAAACCATGTTTCGCGGACACTCTTATCCTTGTCCGAGCTACCGAGCTGGTTGACATAGGTAAAGGCGGTGCCCTCCAAGTTCATGGCCGTCATGACGGCATTGTAGAGTTGCAACTCCATAATGTCGCCGTACCGCGAGTTGAGGTCCAGGTGTAGCAGACGCTCGGCAAGCATCATGACGCCAATGGAAGCGCACGTTTCCGAGTAGCAGCCGCCTTCATCGGTGCTTTGTGGGAGGAAGTAGTCAATCCCAAAGCCCTCCCACTGATGCATGGCGCCGATGCCCCCAGTCACATACATTTTCTTGTCCACCATGTTGTTCCAGAGTTGGTCGAGAGCTGCCAGGTATTGCTTACTTTGGGCGTACGGCTTGCCTCCGACGTCTTGATAGACCAGGTCGGCCACCGCCGTCAAGAGGTACATGGCTCGCACGGAATGGCCCTCTACGGACTTTTGTTCCAGAATGGGCGCATGTGCCTGATTGTACCAGTGGCTCTCGGTCATTGGGTATGCGTTGGGACGTTTGTACTTGCTGTCGCCGCGCTGCTTCTCCTCCCAGTCATAATAGAGCATTCCGTCTTGTCCCTTGGGGTTTCCTCGCTCTTCAATGAAGTACTGTGCCAGATCATATGCATCCTGGTTTCCAGTGGCAGTGTAGAGACGTAGCAGGGCAAGCTCAATCTCTGGATGTCCGGGGTATGCGTGTCTCTGCTTCTCGCCTGGACCAAAGACGGAGCGGATCAAGCCGACGTATTTTTCAATTGGCTCCATGAGTAGATCATTCTTGTAGTAATGCCTATGAGCGAGTGCGGCCTCTATGAGATGGCCGGCGTTGTACCTGAGTTCGGAGTTAGACCATAGCCCAATCGGGCGATTGGAAAAGCGTCACAACTCACAATTCATGTTGATCTCTGATGTTTGACCAGCGCTGATCTGGCTCAACGACAGTAAAGTAGACATTGAGGTAGCCATCGTCCTGCTGCGCACCTCGGATCATCTCGACCAGCTCCCTCACTGCAGCATCAAGTTCAGCATCGTATTCCGCAGCGAGCAGATAGCAGACGCCTTCTATCCACTTGCCCACATCACTATCCCAGAACAGGCTCTTTGGCACAGGCCACGCATCCCGCTCGTCGTAAATGGGATGCCATTGGAGTTTGAAGCAGTCGTATCTGCCAGTCTCGCGGAGCTGCTTCAGTTGCGCTTTTGCCGTGACACGACCGACGACACTCTGGCGACTTTTCAGGATCGAAGGACCATGAAATGTCGTCTTCGCAAAGGTGGTCTGAGGGTGAGACATGATGAGTTGTGATTCTTGGAGTACTCGCATTCACCAGATTCTCAAGCGCTGCCTGGAGTACTTGATACTCTTTGCATTCAATCGTGATAAACTATATACAATGAGATGATCAGAGATAAGCCCCCGGTCGCGGTGCATCCTATGCCGAATTCTTGCCGGCCGGAGAAATCACAAGATCTGCGGAATTGTGATTCATCACAGTCAATGTCCACTGCGTCTGCGTAGAGATATTCCACTAATGCTTGCGAGTGAGGTACTGCCTCCCACCGGAATCTGGTGCACTCCGTGGCGCTAAGATATGCACCCCACTGGAACGAACCCCCGCGCGGTACCCTGGCAGCGCCCGGCAGTGGGCAGACGCCAGTGGCCTGATGGCATGACACCCAACTAATGTGACATGACCGATTTGGGGTACATTCTGATGTGTAGTGCTACACTCAGACGATCACTCACCTCAATTCAATCATGGGCATTGCGTGTGTCTCAACTACGCCGATTCAATCCAAGCCACATGATCTGCGTCGGTACAATTAAGCGAGAGTGGCGTTTGGGCGCATGTAGATGTGACCTAGTATGATTATCTGCTCAATTAGGTACATACCTACTTGATAGTAAGTGCACTGCATTTGGAGCTTGGAGTTTTGGGCAGAGTTCAATTTGAGTATATGACATCAATCATCACCAAAAGTACAACTGTGAGAATAGGCAACATTTCATTCTAACCACATTCTTAATATCAGACGCATTGTTGAAGGCGTCTTTCAGGACTGGGGATCTGTAAAGTTTCCAGATTTGGGTAGAATACAGTCGTTATAAATTCTCTTTACTACACAAAAGTGAAGCCCATACATATCCATCAATCCCCTAATTCAAGACTGCGAATTCAAAGGCCCAAGCATTGTAGTTGTTATCCTGATAGATCGGAAAGCTCAAGGTATCGCCAGAGAATGTGTGATCAACAGTGTTGCGGAAGCTGGGTGCGGCTTGTGCTGCCAGCGGATCGGATCCGTCAAAGCCCCAAGTGCTGATGGTGACGGTGCCCGAGGTCCCGTAGCCGAGCGAGCTCAAGCCATTGACCTGGACCGCCCAGGTACCAGTGGTGATGCGCGAGCCCACGAGCAAGCGCACTGTGCTCGAGTCTTTTGTCGCGTATACGTCCAACAGCCTATCGGTACTGCCAGTTGTGGTAAGACGTACGCCCGTCATGTTTTGGGCATAGTACTTGTAGACCCAGAAGCCAGGCGCGGCCACATAATCAGTGGCGCTGTAAGTGTACGGGTTGCTCGACTTTGTGATCAAGTTGGCAAAGAGATCGTGCACTGCGAGATTGGGCGGGTCAGCAAACTCCCAGAGCATCAAATCGAAAGATTTGGTATTTACTTACATGTTGTACCAGATTGCCAATTGCCAAGAAGACCCCAGAAGTTGTATCTTTCGAGGCGGGCAATCCACCAGGCATATCCAGAGGGTTTCATCTCAGTGTAGGTGGCATACTCGTTGATGTTGACCTCACGACCAGGCAAGCCGTATGTATTTAACAATGCGGCGAGTGAAGCATTGGTGTACTGCGGGTCGTCAACCTGGTTCGTGTAGTCGCCCTCCAAGTGGTACGAGTACTGATCTGGCACGGTGTTGTTCCCGGCAACTTGTGATAGCCATGTCGTCCACCAGGCATTGCTGGACAGTGGCTGATTGGCCAGGCTAGGACCGCTAATCTTGACATTGTTGAAGCGAGAGTCGGCACTGTACATGTTCATTAGCAAGGTACCGCCGCATGGCATTATCAGGTCCCATACCGGATTGCCTTGTGGGTTCTGACATAAAGGTTCACCCATTGCTGCAGAGGGCGGTTCCAGAAAACGGTCAAGTCAGGCTCGTTCCAGATATCGATAACCAGTCCATCAAGCATGTTCTTGGAGACAAGGTCATTGAGGAGTGTGGAGATGTACTTGTCATAGTCGGTCCAGTCGCCATTATCGCCGGGCCACTTTGTAGAGCTGGTCACACCTAATTTCAAGTTAGAGACTCTCTAGACAGAGTATTCATCTCGGGACACCCATTGCTACATACCGTCTGTTCCCCAAATGTCATGCACCAGCAAAATCACGGAAGCACCAAACTTTCTGGCCACCTGGCGACATGTTAGGACCTGTGCTGAGTCGGACGTGAATGTCTTCTTACCTCGTAGTTTAGGTATGACGATTGGAGTCTACCCTGGTAGTCCGTGGTTCCATAAATCCATCCTCGAGCTGGAGAGCCAAGCTGAGCTCCGCCAGTGCGGGCGTAGTTGAAGTCTATAGCTTGGTACCTGGCAAAACCCTGTTAGTATGGCTCTAGACAAATAATTGTCGAATGTTCGGACGAACCATGAGTCCGGAATCTGGTTCGGGTAGTTGTCAGGGATACCATAGATGAAACCCGAAGCAAGGTGCTTGGGTGATCCGTTGGAACTTGAAAGGTCTACCGTGGCGGTGACACTATCGCGTGCGGCAATATTGCTGCTAGCAACACAGCTGGCCGCTAGCAGAAGAAGCTTTAGAGCAGCTACCATGTTTACAAGGAGCACTAACAGGGCAGCCGGATATGAGAAAGTCTGCAACTAAATGATTCTTGTGCCTTTTACCCATTTTCGTGATTGACTGGTGCTTTTCCTTTATATAATCAAGTGACGCGGACCTCGATCTACCGTTCTCGAGCAAATTTCCGCGTGCCATGCCTGAAAGGTTACGTCCATTGCCATGAATATCTCTCGGCATTGTGATCTGAAGCCTTTCCACGAATGCAGGAACGGCCATGCTCCCCGCATCGCCCCCGGATTTCTTTCCCCTTCCCCCGCAATCTTCAATAGTCACGGCGCATGGGGTCAATGGTGGTGGATACGAGCCGCAAACGTGCCCCGAGCCCGAGGCGGGAGTCAGCGAATTCATGGTTCCACTCCTATTGGTCCTCCCATCGGATTTTGGAAATGGCCTGTTGTGCTCAACGAGCGAGTTTCTCCGCGCAAACTCTAAACCAATTTCGAGTCAGCTCCCACCGGAAAACCGACCGCTCGTCAATTGATGGCAAGGGAGTTATACCTGGCAATGTCTTTATTCGAATATCATAAAACCAGCAATGACAGGTGCGTTGCATTGAAAATCATAAACAGATACACTCACAAATCATCTACTACCGAACCATTATTCCGTATCGTGACACCCGAAGAAGATGGGGTTCTTTCAGAATTTCTTGCCGGAAAAGGACCGCTACGCAGCACTTTTGCTGTACGGCATGGTCTTCTCCACATGTTTCAACGGATACGATGCAGGTAGGGTCCCTTTTCCCATACCTCGACGAATCAGTCAATGATCGACATGCTGACATAAGTACCTAACCTTAGGTATCATGACCGTGATCTTGGCAGACAAGCAATTCATCGAGTACTACAACGTTGACGCATCACGTACCGGTACTATTGCAGCTGCACCATGGGCAACCACGGGTCTCGCGCAGCTCTTTGTCGGCGGAACGCTTGCTAACCTTGTCGGGCGCTTGTGGGCACTTCGCATCTCCATCAGTGTCATGATCATTGGTGTTATTGTTCAGAGTGTTCCCAATACCTGGGGCGTCCTTATACTGGGCCGTCTCCTGACTGGACTCGGCTTTGGATGTGTTTACATTGCGACTTCTCTTTATGTCGCCGAGTGCTCTCCTCGCTTACTCAGAGGAAGCTTCGTCGGTACTGTCACACAGTTCGGGTACCAACTTGGTACTTTTATTGCTTTTTGGACAGGGTAAGTGCATTGCTCAAGAGTGATTGGACGCATTTAATACTAACACATGACTAGATATGGCATGAGCTTTCACACTTCGCCGTTTAACATCGCATGGCGCGTGTCCAACGTGATCCAGATTCCAATCGGAGTGGCCTTCATCATTCTCAGCTTTTGGTATCCCGAGTCTCCTCGATGGCTTCTTGAGAAACACCCGGAGAACCCAGACAAAGTCTTACAAGTCATTTGCAAGCTTAGAATGGGAACACCCGAGTCTGACCATGTCCGAGCCGAGTTTCATGAATTGTTAGCCGCCAAAGAGGCGCGCAAGAACTATGATACCGGCTACACTGGTCTATTTAAATCGGCGGGCATGAGGAAACGACTTCTTTACGGCCTCTATGCAACAGCGCTGCAGCAAGCTGGAGGAATCGCAGCTTTGACCATGTATGCAACCCTTGTAAGTACATCTCCTACGATTCATCGGCCTGGGCTTTTGATTAATGAATTGTTAGATCTACCAGTCGCTAGGATGGAATGAAGGCCATCAAGCTCTTGCCATCAATGGCATACAGGCTGCTTTGCAACTAGTCATTGTTCTAGTAAACACATTCACGGTAGATCGTTTCGGCCGCAGAGCCCTTCTGATTGCAGGCTTCGCAATTCAAGCGACGGCGCTACTTATCCTGGCCTCGCTATGCACATCGTTCCCCGACAATACGAACAAGGCGGCTGCAGTTGTGGAAATCGCCATGCTCTTCATTGTAGGTCTCACGTACTGCTGGTCCAACGGTCCTATCCCGCCGGCCATTGCTTCAGAGATCTTCCCACAGGAGGTTCGTGACAAGGCATTCGGATTCTCGCTGCTGGGACAGACCGTCTGCCTTTTGGCCCTGACGCAGCCGTGGCCAACGTTCAATGCCGAGGTTGGCGGGCGGAGCTACTGGCTCCTCTTTGGGCTCAACACGCTACTGCTGGTAAGAGAAAAATGCCCCCACGCGTGTAGAAGATCACATGCTAACTTGTCGGCTCAGATTTCTGTCATATTTATCTTGCCAGAAACTAAAGGCATCTCACTCGAAAGAATGGATAAGATATTCGGCGAGGTCGATGCTGTCGAGGTTGGCGAGCACAACGCAGATGCAGAGAAAATCGAGGTTCAGGTATACTCGCACGTCGAGAACAAGGGCCCCCAGCACACCGAGACTATCGAGTCCCCTCAAGATACGGGTGACTTGGACAAGAAGGTGTAAACAAAACATATCAATGTTCGTGGCCCACAACGACTGCCGCATGGATATAATAATTTACACGACCGAAGTAGATGATCCATTCAATCGGTCAATACCGCGTCTGCTCAGTAGTCCAGAATAATGAAATGATTTTTGGCATAGAGTTGGAACTAAATATCAAAGAAACGACGTTGGCGGCGAACAAAAATCTTGGATCCCACACCTAATCATCATAGACACTTCTAGCATGCGTGAAGAGGGCAGCTAAACGCTCCTGACTCAGCGACTTGTTCCATTGAGCTTCCGTGCTAAATCCTGCGCAAAACCGCACATGGTCATCGTCGGGTTCCAGCTACCTGCGGTCGGAAACAGGGCACCACCCGTGACAAAAACGTTTGATACGTTGTGGACATTGTAGTTCGAATCAACCGATCCGCCTTCCGCGGCCGGGCCCATGAATGCAGTGCTCGTTTCATGGACGATGCCTGGCACACGAATTTCCGATTGCTTTGGATGAGTCGGCTTCCATGACCCTTTGTTGTGCTCATCAACATGCCAGTACTCGATGCCGTCAGATGGCGAGCCGGATCCCTTTGGCTTCGCCATCTGCTCGATCGTTTCGTAGGTGGCCTGATCCATCGTGTTCCATAGTTTGCGATCGGAATCGGTAAGTGTGTACTGCAACTTCATGTTCGTGGTGATATCGGGATTTTCGGGATCCTGTTTGAACCAATTCTCTGGATTGTGTTCGGAAAATTCACCGAGCGTGGCACACACAAACACTACATGATCCGTCGAGTGTTCCAGTTGCTCGAATGTGGCGGCCGCCGCGTAGTCCGGACACTCGCGAGCCGCATCCTCTGCGTCGTCTTTGGGAAACGGGCTGTGAATAGCTGTGATCTGGACGTGATACTGTTGTCTGCTGACTGGATGCTTGCCGGCCAGGTAATGGGCGGCAATTTCAAGTTTCCGGGGAGAGCCCGACGTTCCATCCACAGGATTCCAATCAAATGCAGACAGCGGTGCTCGCGCAACAATGTGCGTCAAGAAATGGCCCGAAACGCGTTTGCCAACAGTGTCATGGCATTCTGGGAAGCTGTTCAGCAATATAGTGGCAGCCGGGAACGCCTAATGTTTGAATTAGCTCAGATCCTAGATGAAAGTTGGATTCAAACGCTCACCCCTGCACAGAGGATCACTTTTGTGCTATCGCCTTGCCACGTGATAGTGCCACGACTCGTTTCAATAGAGTGCGTATGTCCGTCCTCATCAACGGGCCCGAGTTTCTTGACAACACAATTCAGTAGAATATCGAGTGACGCTGCATTGTTGGACTGTTGTTCCTCGTAGATCTTCAGCAGTGGTGCTGGCGTGGAGAACTTGTTGAAACGGAGCGTAGAGGTAGGGCTGCCCCGGCCGACTGCCAGTTGTGCTGGCTCGCTATACTCGGCAGTCTTGACGTTTTGCAGACGCTCCTTAAGTCGCTGGTCGATTTCATTTTGAAGACCAGTGTACACGGGGTCGCCGATTTGATCAGCACCAACGACATGGAAGAGCCTTCGAGCCTCCTCCCAAAAGATGCCCTCCTTGGTGGTGGCAATCATTGTATCTGGGAAATCCCTCATATCCGCAGTCTGAGGTTTTGGACACCAAGCCGACCAGAATGTGGATCGACCGCCAAAAAAGGGACAAGACCCATGGCAGAATCGTAGCTGGGGATCATCGAAAGTCTTCTTGGACAGTGTCCATGGGAACGTTTCTGAAGGCCCCCCGAGCACGGTCTTGAATGGGAGAGGGAGGTTCTGGAAATGTGAAGGGAGCCAGAAATCTGCAATTGGTCAGCACGAACCACTCAAGTCTTGATAGATACTAACAAACCTCCACGCTCAAGGCAGAGAATGCGCTTATTAGGATCCCCTTTTAGCGCTTCTTTGATAAAGGCCAGGGCAGTGCAGCCTGAGCCCACGACAATATAGTCGTATTCACCGTTGTTGAGAATTTGAGTCCACTTGCTCTCGCTAGAAAGGGTCAATGGAAGAAAATAACTCTCCGTAATATCTGGACTCAGCCTACTCAATAAAATAATCTTTCGTCATGACCATAGCAGCTGTCGGGGACTGTACGCCAGGGACAGGATACCCCCATGAGTTTGTTGGCTTCGATGGGGCCGGCGCCTTTCCGACTCGGCAGTGAAAGCTGGAGCCACCATAAGGAGGGTTTGTCGATGGGCTCGCAAAGGAATCCATGATGAGAGACGAAAACAAGTATCGTTCAATTAGACGACCCAGAGATGTAAGAACAGAAAATGGAACTCTACATTGATCGTTCAACTTCTTGTTGATACTGAAGTATTAAGATAATATAACATCTTGTCAGGCGCAAAGCTCCTCCTATATAGTCATTGTTGTTGGGGTCGATCTCCCATTTACCGTATTGATGATAAGGAACTGTTCTCAAACCTAGAGATTGCCGTGCATTGAACTTTGTTTTTCAGCCCTGAATCAGCTACGCCACAACGACTTTCAGCTAGACAGGAGGACGCCTTGGACGGCTCACAATATAATCATGCAGTCTAATACGAATTATTGGAACCAGTTCAATCAGTGCCGTACAATCCCCGCATCTTTGAACCAATGACGGGGGCTTTTCCTAGACATGCGCAAGCCCCGTCAGGAAAAGTCACGCCACTGGAGCGGTCCGGCCCTCGAACAACCATATTTCTAAAGACTATCACATGCATCTCGTATCTTCTTCAGCTCTCCTCTTACTCAGGAGATTGTAGAGAGCCTAAAGCACACATTTTGCATAGACAGTATTGAGGCAGTGCGCTTGCGAGCCTTCTTCCGGTTTTGGCCATCAAAGGCGAAGTTTCGTGGCTTGCCATGGGTCCACCCCCATTGGGGAAGCCATGTCTCCATGAATCGCTACTCCTCCACATCCCAGACGAACTCAATGATAGCGAGTGCAGACTCTTCGGATTCGTTCACTCGCTTGAATTTGAATCGAGGGTCAGCTGCTGCGAATAGCGTCTTCCACTCATCAAGGCTCCGCTCAAGAGCCGAGAAGCCAGCGCCCATGATCAAATCAAACGAGCTGCATGATTTACTCCAATTAGCAAACAGAACACCAAAGCAAATGCCCGTACTTATTACTTACCGCAGATATTTCTCTCTCCAGTGTGCAATAGCGCCCGGCTCTGGCATACAAGTTTCATTCAGGATGATCTTGGCTCCCGGTCTCAGCGCTGGTATTAGAGCCTTGATGATCAAAGTGCAGTATCTGTCCGACCAGTTGTGGAAAACCCAGCGGAAGAAGTAGACGTCGGCTTGAACGGTCTGCGGCGCAAACATGTCATGGACCATGTATTCGAATCTCCCTGTGACTTCAGCTGGGATGCGGGAGCTCTCCTGCTCAACCATTTTCTCCATGTCTTGCACGACAATGGAGAGTTTGGGAAAGTGTTTGGCAAGCTCCATGGTGACATGGCCTGCGCCGCCTCCGACATCAACAAGCTGAGCCTGGCCCAAGGAGCCCCAGTCATATCCACTGAGAACATGGGATGCATTGTACTCCTGCATCAACATGTATGCCTTCATATTATTGGAGAATCGATTGGCTCGTTCAGGACTTCCCGCAATAACCTGGTAAATACTCCCACTGCTGCCATTTGCGAGAAAGAATCCCTAAAAGTGGTGTCAATGGCATCTTCTTATCTTTCTTGATAATCATCATATCGATGGTCGTTCGAGTCTTACCGTCTGATCCGGTTCTTGAGAGCCAGGCCATCTTTCTAAAGCTTCGACCATCTTGGAAATGCGCGATTAGTCTGTTAGGCTTTCATGAAAAGAGTCCAATACGGAATGAGCCCTTCACTTACCTTGGAAGAAGCAGGCCACATCTCCTCTGTTCCACAGCTCACCCAGTCATTTGCAATAGGGTTCGTCAAGGCCTTGGAAGCCTGTGTATGGGCTACCACACCAGGTTCTGGTTCGCGGAATACTCTCATTGTGATGGCATGCCTGATGACTCGACGCACCGACCTCTCGTCAAGGCCAGTCTGCTCGGCAATATTGGCGTATGTGGTTTGGCCTCCAGCTGGTACCAAACTGGCCATATTGAAACGCGAAATTGCTTGTAGAGACACACAGTTGTTGAACTAGAGTCCTGGTTAGTGTCATTACCACGTCAGTGTTCGCCATGTTGCTGGAAAGCAGTTTATATTTCTTTTTTGACACAAGACAATGAAATTCCTTACTGAGCCATGTCGATATATCAAGTCCAAAGGACCTTGAAGCAAGTCTTGGATCTCGGCTGCATAGTCAATGGCTTGGTCTCTGACACGGACGGCCTCCGTTGGAAGAAGGTGAGGAGCATCCTCGTCGAAAGATGGAGACGGAACACCTTGTGCATGTAAGATTTCCTCCAACTTGGACACAGCTTGTAGTAGCGAAGCTGTGAGTTTGGCAATGTGGGAGCCTGGTACGTCGGATGACATGGTAAGTTCTGAGAATGATCAATAAACACGGAAAAGATCTGATATAGAAAGCCGTAAAAATGAGGTGAGATAATTGAAAGATAGGTGCTTGGAGAAATGTCATCTGACAGGACGAAAGGTTTACTTAGAACCAACAGCACCCCGGCATAAAAAAGTGGATGGCACCAGATCTGAAAAATGTGCCGAGTTCCCCGCAAGGGAGAAGAGCCATAGCAGAATGGAAGGGGGAGGCACAGTGACCAACTTACCATGTCCGCGAATGCTACGCAAATCCGTATCATTGAAGCAGGCTGGCAAGTGAATAGATGATGGTCTTATATTTGGATGCCCTCAATGATTTCTCAAGATGACAGCCCATAGTCAGGTGGATCGCCATAAAAGCGCTGTCAATACGAACAATCATTAGTCTGTCCAATTCCTATCTTGTTGTTTGGATGTCTGCTCCTTGCAGGGTCATCGAATTTCGTCACAAGTTATGTTCAATATTCTTTACATTGACCAGCTAAGCCTCGAACCTTAGGCCACTACACTAGATGGCGGATGGCTCCTACTATATACACAATGTAACCATAGTGTGAGTCGCACCTGACCACCTATATTTCAACAACTGTTGGGTGTTGGACCTTTCCATTGAAGGGACCGAGAGAGCAGTTTGGCGCGCCATACGCCCCTGGACGGAAGAGAGAACTTGCCGCCTAGATCATTCTCAGCTTTTACTGACTTTGGATTTGACAGCAATGACAGAAACCAGGATGGTGTTCCTGTTGATTGGCAATGTAACGCGACAGGAAGAAAAGATTGGCAATCTAATTTTTTGAAGCTGATCGGAGCTCATAAATTAGCTCTTGCCATATCCCTAGTCGGTCCGCATGTAACCATGCAAAACGCCCGGAAAAAAGCTAACGAGAAGAACACTTTGGCGATCGAGAAACGTCGCCCTTGAAAACACACATTCCCTGGCGCGGTCAAGATCATATGACACAACTCCCAAAACTAAACCTCTCTCTCCAGGAGCTGCCTCACCCGAAGTCCAAGACACATTTTGGTGAGCCGCGGGGAAATACTCGGGAAGCCTACTATTCTTTCGTCCTTTTGGGGGTCATATATTGTGCGAATCTGCTGTTGCCTAAGCAGGGGAAAAGAAAAGAAAAGAAAAGAAAAACATTCGTCTTCGTACTGCATAATTTGAACAGACAGCTGTGGGGCATACAAGGGGTGGGAAGCCTTCTAGCGTTCATTTCGGCTTCCCAGTAGCAAAGCATTCTTAGTTGAGAAGCAATCTTCACCCCTGTACTTCGTAGGGCCACTATAACGTCCACTACAACCAGTTTGACGTATACTAACGCCGACCCCCAAAGGAATAAAAAATGACTAGAAAAAAAAAACTAAAAAAAAGGAAAACTAAACTAATTTCTTCTTGTGACAATAATAAGATTGCAACACTAGACTTGGGTAGCATAAGGTCACAAAAAGCCGGCATATTTGGGGAATGCTGCTGCTACAATCATTTGTCCTTCGCCGGGGGTTGCCCGGCTGCCTAAAATCTGGATCCCCGCACCGCACATATTGATGCACTCAGGACGAGCCAGTAAAATCTTGCGTCCGCCTCACTTTCAGCAATCTCTAAGATTATCTAAGCTGAAAAGGCCAGATATGCAACAACTGCGGAATATTCATCATTTGTTGAAGGCAAAAGTTGTAGCCATCGCACTATGTTTAATGGGATCCGATACTATTAACATTCTAGACAAGACAGCGTAAGTACCTGCAAAGATTGATACACCCACTCCGAGATATTAGGGGCAATACAACTGGGGAAAGTCAGAGAAGAAATGACCTGTAACGCCTCTTGTATCTGTCCATTGCTCTGCAATAAAAAAATGCCAGGCACCTTGTCCTGTTCTACTTCAGTGTTCTCTTGTGCTGCCATTCAAGCTCTGTCACGTTCGTTGTGCGTCATACATCACAGCGGACCAAAACACGTATTTAACGTTGATGAACCGAACTGAATATGCCTCGCCTATGACTATCCTCACTATAATGTCAGGCGAGCAATGTCTCTTGGGTTTGATGTCGCTTGTGTTGCTGGTTTTGCGAGAAGAGGCAAGAGCCTCCATGATCGAACTCCGAGGGAGTCACTCCAACCCAAGAAGGGCTGTGTCCTTGATGGCTTGGCCAGCTCTGAAGGCTCCCAGCCAAAAAGTCACAGCCAGGCAGATGCGCAATACTTCACACGTCAAAATCTCGAGCCATAAGCCTTCTGCTGACATGGTAGCGGCTGCAACTTTGACAAGAATTCGCGATGCTATCAGCGCGTCAGAGGTACGACGTGCGAATCTGACCAAGTACATCGGTCTCTCGCGCGGGCGATGTGCTGAAGCACAGATATTCCAATAAATCTTGACATGACAATCAGCAATGAACATTATCGTGCGCCGTACGACGGTCCGCACAAGAATCAGCAAGAAAACTCACCTTTTGTCTCTCAAATGCAGTTGGTAGCCTGTGTTTCTCGTTGACGAACGTCCTCACCCGCCTTTGAAATAAACCCTCGAAAGTCACCGGAGGCTCTTGTATTAATGTAGTGAATGCCCACGCCAGAGGAGTCGACCTGAGCTGATAAGAGCGACGAAACCTTTCCCTGAGGTTGAAGGCGCGGCGGGCGTCGTGCCTTGTAGAAACCCGCAACTGGAATCGGGCCAAGGCCCGGACATTAGGGGGGCCTAAATTTGTCGGGGATAAGGGGCGGCGACCATTTCTTTTTAATTTGGCGCGGCCCCGGTTGCCGTGTTTTGAGTCTCGACGGCCCAAACGTGGGACATTGTGAGCGTATGAGTTTCTATCGTAGTACGCCGACACGATGTCAAAACGAAAAATTAACGTGCTTGAGGCAAAGGAGTCTATGAAAGAGAACATATTATGCAAAAGCCCGCCGGACGAATAGGTTGTCCAGGTGGTCGCAGTAGTAAGAACAAAACCAAAGAAGTAGATCAGGAATATGTTGTTTGCTGGGGTCGACATCGGGCCGCTTTGTTCTGCAATAAGGAGCGGAAAGGAGTAGACCAGGTCTCTCATGGGTATCTTTTGTAGGCTGATTAAAGGGTCAAGTTATACGACTACAAGTTATGTTATACCTCGGAAGAAATGACATGCAATTGAGCACAGGTGTTTTGAGAAAACCCATGATTAGGCCGACTCCTGCTTCACGCGCTCGATTTCGCCGACATGCCCAATCGCGTGAGACCACGCACTGCAGAAGCCCGGAGGCTTTGACAATGCTATGATTGGCGAACTCATGTTCCTCAAGTCACACACAACCCTATCAGCAATGTTCAAAGGAAAACATTCCGCAGCATTTTTACAATTCATCTCGGCTCAGCGGTTCATCCGACATTCACAAGTTCATGAGTGTGCCATATATATCAAGAAGCGTACGGATTTGGCTATTTTAAATATAATCCTTTTCCCCGGGATTATGAGGAACTTAGTCACCTAAAAAACTACGCCGCCGAAGTACCCTACCCCGCAGTATTTAGCACACACGCGATCATTCCCTTCATTACAACTTGCTTGCAATCTTTTCCTCAAACAATCTTGCACCCACGAATGAAAGACTGTTATTTGATTTCTACTTCAACCTTACATAAGCAGCGCGGGTATAATAGTATGGCGGTCGAAAGGTTAATATGTTTCCTGTTGCTGTTAATCCGGGTTCAACTTTCAGAGCTTAGGACCAGTCACGCCCAATTTGTCGCTGTTTACGAGGACTAGCATTGTTAACATTTACTTCCTTCACGGCTCTTGCAAGTAATGCGTTGATATTTGTAATTTGTCGATTGTTGTCTGCGTTTCTCTGCCTTCTGTAGATATGTCTTGACTCGTTCCCATCGCGATATCACTATTCGCCCACAGACGTACCACCAAAGCTTGATCCATTTATCATGGAAAAAGTTCCCTTGTTTTTCTCTCTCATTATTCACCTCGCGCAAAAGCCAGCTTTCATCAAAATGTGACCATTGTCCCGCCACGCCTATAAGGTTTGGGTAGAGGACGGGGAAGAGGTGGGCTTTGAGTCTGTGTTCGATTTCCTCGATCGGAAAATGCGTAGACCGAATTGCGTCGGCTAAGCATCGAGCATCATTCGAAGTCATTTCAGAATCGAGAAATAACTGCGAAAGAAGGATATAGATTTGAGACTCTACTGAGTCTGGCATGGCTCGAAGATGAGTTGTGGGGAAGGGTTTAAGAAGGCAAATGATCGGTGACACGGTTGGGACAGTGGCCAGTATCTGATTTTGAGTGGCTACGCCAATAAGGCAGACTCATGTTGAGCTGGCAAAGCTCTCATTCGCGTTGGAGTGAATCGATGAGAAGGAAACTAAGTGCACGAAAAATGTCAGATACTGTCGGAAATGTTGCAATGATATATCTTCCCCCCTCTCCATCCTTGTAGAGTGCGCTATCGGACACATTCATGGGTAGGTACATAGGCGTAACGAAACATGTTCCACATTTGCTGCCAGAAAAGGCGGTGGGGCGAATGAGGAAAAGTGTCAACTAAGTAGAATATGACAATGAATTCCAAATGCCAGGTCCCTTTGTCGTCTGACAGGCATTGATTTGCACAATAATATTGAGTTGTCCAAAATTGAAGTACCTGGGCACCGGCACTAACCCACACCGGGACACGGCACAACCCCCATCCCCAGCCGCTGAGGGCTTCCCCGCTCCAGAGACTAATCCAAGTTTACCGCACTTGTCGCACGGAGATCTGTTGGACTCCATCGACATCCCAAATGCATGCTAACATGAATTTTGTGAAGGGAGTCTCCTTGTGATTATCCTGCGATGCAATAATGCTGCTCACCTTTTCGACGTTGATCATACGGAGATATCTCCTCATGGCCTTATTCTTTTGCGTCAATGCAGAGCGCATCCGCCCAGCATCGAGAGATCTTTAGTCTGACCATCAGGATGTGAACACATCATTTTGGTGTGCCTTACTGGCAGCTCAGGCAGCCACCGGTGTGGCCTGAACACTTAAATTGCGACCCTTGTGCATGTCATGAATGGTGAGATCGGGCATCTATAGGTCCAAGAATGCTGCGCCACTGCAGTAAAAGAGTCGGCCGCATTGATGGCCCCCCCTTACAGCTGGGCGATTGTCCGAATTTTTTCTGCACATTCTGTCTATACGTACAGCTTCCACAGAAAATTGACCTGTGAATACAACTAAACTCACCGAGCTGTCACTCGTCTACGTTACCCGCATTACACTGGTGGCGGGTCTATCATAGCCTTTTTCTAGTGGAACAAATTCGCTTTGGATGTGGCAAGTTGAGATGGTGGATATTGCTGAGTCGGGCATGATAGTCTCACGTACCATATCTCCGGAAGACGACACTGGCCGGTTCAGATAAATCCACGCAATCATAGCTATCCTGGCAACAAGGTTTGGACGATGACGGGCGGCAACATCGTGGCTCCGCAAACAAGAGGCTATCAGCCACTTGATCCCGGTGGCAGAGAGATCCGCATCATTCGGATCACCGTTTCTGTACGAACGGAATCAAACAGCAAGTGCCCGCTCATCAACTGCTACACGGAAGTTACCACGTTTGACGATCAGAGCGACTCAATAACTCCATATCGAGCACTGTCATACACTTGGGGCGACACTAAGAACTTGGTACCGATCTTTTTGGATGGACAAGCTGTCCGTGTCACCGAAAATCTAGCAGTTGCCCTGCAACACTTGGCGCATAGCCACCCGGGGGCTAAGTTTTGGATAGATGCGATATCTATTGACCAGGAAAATGAAATCGAAAAAAGCAGGCAGGTCTCAATCATGGGAAACATATTCAAGAGAGCCAGCGAGGTTATTGTATGGATTGGCCCCAACGAGCAGGGCTCTGCAGAAGCTATGGATGTCCTTAGGCAGATTGGTGAGGCATGCCAGGAAGTACTCCGGACGAAAGACCAAGAAGCATCAGATAGAGCAATTGAGCAACATGCGCACATTGGAGACAAGAACGAGAGTACTGTCCTAGCAGCAATTGGGTCCAAATGGTTTCCAGGGAACGTTCCAGCCTTTAACCCCGTCTATATCTCACACATATTCCAACGACCTTGGTTTCGACGAGTTTGGGTCCTACAAGAAGCGAGGGTGAATTACAATGTCACCTTCCATTGTGGAGACGAAAAGATTTCGAAAACGACCTTGTGGGCTGGAGGGCGAGCAATCATTGCTATGATGAATAATGCGTTCAGTCGGGCTGGGTTTTGGGTAGCGGATGACCCGCTCTGGAGAACATTATCAGGTGCTAACTTCATTTCCCGCCGCACAATGGATCTTGCTCGAAGCGACGACACAGACTTTACCTTGGAAGAATTACTACTGGAAACGTCTACAAACTTGGGGGAGTGGTCCTATGAGGCTTCAGACCCACGCGATCGAGTATATGCCATCATGGGTCTCGCTTGCGACTTGTCGACTTTGGGCCTCAGTTCGAATTATGAAAAGTCTTGCGAAGACGCTTACACGGCCGCGGCAGAAAAAATACTCAGAAATTCGGGCACTATAGATATACTGTACGCTGTCACTTGGCCAAAGAAGATCGCGGGAATGCCGTCTTGGGTTCCCGATTGGACTACTTCAGTTCCTGCAACTTTTGGTCTTCGCAAAATGGGTAGGTTCTCAGCCTCTGGTAAGGCGTCCCGCGCGACTCCAACTTTCACGTCGCATGGAGTGGGCGGTAGGATCATGACACTGTTTGGTCATAGACTCGATAGGGTACGGATAATATTCCCTCCGTTTTATGATGCACCCATCGAATCCGAGTACATATGTCAGAATGCGATTCGTAGAATCGTCGGTCTGCTCCGCGATTTGACCCGTATCGAGACAACGGCATACAACAGCCTGGCTACGAGGAATGAAGCATTTTGGAGAGCTCCCATCGCGGACTGCGATGCCATCTTCAATATCAACCACCGATATCGACCTGCTGCCACTAGGCGGATGAAAGAATCATATGATGCTCTTATGACGCTCAGCAGCGAGGATGCATGTTGCGATCTGAGAGCGAGAACATATTTGCACGTCATGAAGCTAGTAGCGGCTCGGAGACGGCTGTTTGTGTCTGATCGAGGTTACATAGGGCTCGGTGCAGATGATATGCGGAGCGGAGACGTCATCTGCCTTTTGTTCGGGGGCGATAGTCCCTTCTTACTCCGAGACACTGCTATGGGCCATCATCAACTGGTGGGCGAAGCCTACGTCCATGGTGTTATGCATGGAGAGTTTTTATCAACTAAACCACAACCTCAGGAGTTCAGAGTATGCTAAATAGTGTTGACAATGTCGCAGTTGTCATTTCTATCTCTTAAGATGACACAAGTGTTTTTGCCAATCATAATCCCTCAAATGCATTTCTCACCTGAGCCAATAACTAAGGGGATCAAATGATCGTAAACGCAACGAAAGTAGATTGAGTTGATTCTGTAGAGCTACAAAAGAGATGCGCTGAAGACCTATCTGATATACCCAAGCAGTCGATCTGCGGTGCGTCATAGTACGTCACGTCACAGCAGTTGACTGCAACTTGAATCCTTTGAAAGTAGAATCAGCATCGGCGGAGAAGCATCAATTGTCTCTGCACCAGGAAGAAAACTGGCATCAGGAAGAAAATTGGCACCTGGAAGAAAACTGTGACACCAATGTGGTAGTACTTACCACAAATCACTTCCTCTGTTACAGCACATAGCTCTTTAGCACATCTCTTTTGTAGCTGCACGGGATCAACTTGATCATCTTTCGTCACTTTTACGAGGACTATTACCCCCGTAATATTGGCTCAGGTGAGAGAATTAGTATCTCAGTCCGGTCCCGATATATGCAGGCGTCAAAGTAACTCATACACGCGAAGATAAGGACCAGATTACTTTCTTTTTATGTTGCTCAATGTAGCAATATCATAGTGTACAGTGGCGAAAGGTACAAAGAAGACTAGATGCGGGCCCATCTCGATATCGTAACTGCGAAGTCACTCAAGAAAAGAAGCAACGGTGCACGTACATCAACCCCATCGACAGCCCGTAAGTCGGAACCTAGAGAGTCCAGTATGTGGTCAGATACCGCCATCCTTGCAGAAGCCTTGTGCTTGCTCTGCAACGTGTAGCTGCACAGCTTCACAGCTGCAACGAATCGAAAGAGATCACATACGCCCACACATTCGTTTGATGCCTTGCTGCTCTGCTTCGGGCTGTTGTAATAAATCTGTCGAATAGCCATCGTTATGTGTTGCTGCTGTATTACCCACCTTCGCAATGACAGGGGGTTCTGTGATGCAATCCTGCAGCATCAGGCACCAATTTGGCCACTAGTCGGTGAAAACGTGGCAGTGCCAAGAATCTTTCAAGAAACAAACTGCAAAAGCTTGTTGATAGGCTGAGTATCGAAATCCTTTACCAGACTAATTATATTTGCCATATTTCTGGCAGTCTAGAGGCTACACTACAGACTAAAGGTACTTTACTGAAAATTTTCAATCGAGCTTCCGATCTGCTTTCACCCAATTTATTTCCTGATAATTTATTCTGACTTATTGCACATATTGAATGCTTGCAAAGCCGTTGCAACGGTTCACGAAGACGGCCTTAGATACGACCAGCATCTAGGGCAAAGGATTCAAACATGATCTATATTTGAGGGGGAGAACGTGTAAAGAAATAAACTCGATAATCCCTCTCGTATGTCGACCACCTGGTGCCACAATGCACAGCTACAGGTGGCGCATCAGCCTCGCCATTTAGCTCTAATCAAGCCAATTTGGTTGTATAGCTGTTACTCGAAAAAGGCCAGTCTGGAACCGAATACAGGGACCAGCATGACTAGACTGCGCCATATTCAGCAGAAGAGAGTTGATATACTGGTATCAGAAGGTTACTACTGAAATGGGGCTGGTCCGAACGTGAAGAATGTCTCCCTGGGAGGGTATAACCCAGTGTGCGAAAAGGTTGCTTCGAGGATGTCGTGATAGTTTGATTTTCTTTTTTGACTAAATCAGCAATATCTTCCGTATACTAACCGTATTACGGCCCTTTCAAAAAGAAACAAAAGAAAAGAAAAGTCTTCTTCCTTTCTCTTTCTGTATTTCAACTCGGCTATTCCGAGGTCTTCTACTTAATAATATAAAGAAACGAAGAAAAGGAAGATTTTGGGTTCGTTCTTCCAATAAGCATATTGGCGGATATTGCGCTGAACGCTCCTCATTATTTACTTGGGAAATACGGCCAGCTATGATTGTGCTTGTCAGCCATGACCGCTATATTGGTGGATTTGATGGTAATATCGAGCTTGTTTCTAGTCGACGGGGGCTTGGGGAAGTGATTCTGAGTGAAAAGGAAAGTACAAGAGAAAGGTGAAGAGAGGGACACTTGAAGTTCTTTTCTAGAAAGTTTTCTAGAAAAGCCTTGGACAGTGAATGCGAAAGCAATAAGAAGAAATAGCTATTTATTTTCTATGCGGCGAATACGGAGAATTTTGCCACCTTAGTATACATAGCTAGTACTACAATAGCCAAATATTTGAGCAATGCCATATGCATAGTCACAATGAGTACTGATCATATAGTTCAAACCTATACTCACAGCCATTCAACGCCGTGATTGATGTGATAGGATTATTGACGGCCCTTTCGCAGCCATACAGAATCCAGTGCGACTTCTTCACGAATTCACGAAAAATTGTTCATTCACACATCTCACCTCCTATCGGCTCAAGTAAGATACTAGTTTGTCAAGAGTCAAGTAGACAGAAGATAAATGGATTTTGACAGCCCGCCCCAACATAGGAAATTAGATTCGGACACATTTTGAATATGATGTTGTCTATCAGTTCTGAGCGTTAATTGCTTCCAAGAGATGCGGAACAGACGCTTGATTAGTCAATCTGACTCATAAGGCATCAGAATTTTTGGTTCTCTGCTAGGTGCCTATACGGTGCCAAAGATCCTGGTGCCAAAGATCCGAGGAAATTGGTGTCCTTGGAAAACGAGACCTGTCCAATCTATTATGGCTGAAGGCCAATCAACTCTCCCGGTGCCGGGAATTGGAAGCCAGTAAGCTCTTGGTCGCCAAACAGAAACTCTCGATCATTGGCCAGATCCGCGTCAACGTGTCTTTCCGTGTGCGGTGCGTACATTGATGGTGATTCAGGAGTCGGCTGCACCAAACAGGGTCTTCCATCAACAAGCTGCATATGATCAGCATTAATACCTGGGCTGATCCAAAACACCATGTTGGGATCGAGCTCGGACTTGAGTGCCGACAGTCTTGGATAGTTGGAGCCCCAGAAGTGACTGCTCCAGTTGGGCTCATCGGTGCTGGCCTGAATATTCATTAGTGGGTGAATGTCAAGCATAAATAGTTGACTGCACAAACCTCATTGATGTATGTACCCATGCCCGGGGCAAACTCTCTCAATCCATCGACGTTGGTGGTGTTGGTCTTCCATCCTACCAGGAACACTGTCGCATTTCTCCATCCCGGGTTGGCAGCAACGTCACTACCATCACCAAGGCTGTTACCTGGTCCAGTCATCAAGATGCCCATGCTTCCTGCCGTTCCCCGAAGCGCGTAGGTAATGTTTGGGTCTTGCAAGTGGCTCGCGCTCAGGAGATGGCTGTCGTAGGGGACGATTCCATGACTCGTTGGGGCGCCGACGTTCTCTGCGGGTCCATAGGTTGTGTTGAAGAAGTTCTTGTAGCCATCGTACATAAAGTGCTTGCTTTGGAACGGAGTCATTCCATCGAAAGACTGCATTTTGGTGAGAATGGGGCCCCAGATAGAGTTGGCTTCCGTAGCGTTGGCTCGAGGACCAACGTGGATCGCATGGCACCTGATGTTGTCGCCTTGAACAAAGAAGTAGGCAGAAATGTTTCCCATGTCGTGAACGGCCGGAAGCTGCGACAACAGGTATTCAATTGCTTCGCTCGTTTGCGTGGCTCCAGTCTCTTGGTCAACCACGTCGGTGGAAAGAGTCGAGTTCATGTACCAGTGGTAGCTGAGCATGGGGACCTTGGCATGGACTTTCCAGGTGGCTTCGACGACGACGCCAAAGGTGCTACCACCTCCGCCTCTGATTGCCCAAAAGAGTTCCGGGTTGGACACTGCGTTGGCGACCTTGAGTTCACCGTCGGGAGTAACAATCTTGGCCTCGAGCCACTGATCAGCTCCAAGACCGTATTGCGCAGACATGGGACCATATCCGCCATTTTGACCCCAACCGCCAGCAGCGGCCACTCCAGCTATTATTGTTCATTAGCACCTATTTCAAGAGAAACAGAACGTTGCAGGATTTATTCATACCATGTGTACCGCCCACTAGGAACAGACCTGAGGCATCCATGGCCGTGTTGAGTTTGAAACCGTTGGCGGCCGGGTTGAAGGTGACGGCCGCTTGGGCGCCAGGGGTCGGAGTAATCGTCTCTACTGACTCATTGCCGCAAAGGTTCGGAACACCTTCAAGCGTTGCTTCGAAAGAAGGCGATACACGAGCACCCTGCATCAGTGAGATATCGATGAGGAGTCCAGATCCGGCAATGTTGCGGCCGAGCTGGTCGTGTCCGGTGGTGATGACGGAAGCCCGAACATTGTTCTCCGCAGCAAACTTCACCGCGGCCTGCACATCAGAATAGGTGGTTGCGCGAATGCGATAGTCTGGGAGCGGTCCAAGACTGTCCGAATTGTTTTCCGCCTGGACACCGGGTATTCCCGCCTGCCACTCCTCCAAAGTTGGCCAGTCGGCGTCCGTTGACAGTTTGCGGCACCCCGGCATCTGCCCAACGGCGCCACCCGCAAAGGCGCCGAGCGCCAAGAGGCATCTATGAAAGACGGAAAGGTTGGTCATGGTTGATTGTTGTGCTCATATGCGGTGATGTTGATACAGATTTTCAGATGATTTCTGCTGGCGATGTACGACCTTAATATATGAAAAAAAACATGTCATGATCTACCAATTGTTTATTCCGGATCGTCGGGAACGTTGATCTATTCAGGGCTTCATGTCAAGGGCCGTGGCCGTCGTAACGGCTTTCTCGCTTTCGGCGTCGTATTCTGGCCCGCAATCAAGGTCTAGAGAGCGTAGGCCAGTTACGGGCAGTGCAATCTATTAGGCAGTCGCTCAATGATCTCAGCAGGTGCCACTCCGCCTTGTAAATCTATTTACGTTGGGAGAAGTTATTTCGCAAACAATGCAGATCTGATTCACGGACCAATGAACATTTTAGTTGGGCAAACGTTTATAGGGGATAGAGTACCTGTAAGCCAGGTGGTACCTTGCAGCTTGCCCGGCAGATCAGGGTGTCTAATCGGCGACCAGAACCGCCCAGAGCTGCTAGTGAAGACTAGCTCGACAGCGCTGCTCCCCGCACTCCACCACTTAGAAGCTCGCCCTTTTAGTGGACGGTTTTGTCCGTAGGATCAGCAATATAGAGAGGCTAGGGCGAGTGTTAAGCGTGGAGCAGAGGACCCTCGGTCTCGGGTTCGCGATTAGACTTCACTCCTTAGCTTGGCAAAATATGCATTGACATTGATACCAATGCAAATTAGAATGCTTGTTATGTTGCCTATATGGCCAGTACAGAAGCCTCATGACCACTTGTGATCACGAGGACTGCGACCTTTTTCTTGACCCTTCGCTCATCGCATCACTATATTTGAGCGTATTACGGCAGCAAAATGATACTGTATCATTAACAGAAGCAAACGTTTAAAATAGTGACAAGTGTAAATCCCTGATACATCTTTTGGGAGATATGTATCGTGCTGTATGCCAGTAAAATGCCGTCGGCACCCGAGTACCTGAATACAAACAGATCTTTGTAGTACTGTGATATACAGGAATTGTAATCGCAAAGATTCGTGCTTTGTTTTCAGGATTCAGGTGGATGGTGTCTCTGGAGCTCTCCAGCGCTCTATGAGCACTATCGAGGGTCATCGCTCACTCTCCCCGTTATTCAAACCGATGCCAAATCACGTGTCCGTGCACAGCTGCAGGCAGACTCATTCAGGACCTAATGCGTTCTCTCCTAGCTCCATGGATGTAGGATGGTACAACTGGGCGCACTTGTCAGCCCCGCACTGCCCCGACCCCACGATAGGTACCTGGATAGTGTGCCTAGACTGAGGAGCACACATGCACAGAACGAAAATTTGCCTCCTGCTTGAGATGTATGTGGTGGCATAAATGGTTAGCCTGCCTTCACGCTGCTGTCGTGCTTATTGAATGCTTCATATAGCTTTGTTTCATCCCTGTTATACAATTCCAGTATTCAGAAAAACCACTCGATCCAGGCATGTGCTACATGGTCGTCGAACTATACAGCAGTTGCAGATGCCTCTATTACCAGCATCCTGTAGATCGGTGTGCTTCATACGGTCGCCCTGGACACCATGTTACCAAACGCACGATACTAGTTGGCAGTTCATGTCAAGATCACTCATCTCGCATCGGCTATGGCAGTCACAGTTCATACAGATCTCAATATGAGCCAGAGTCCAATTTTGGCTCGTCGCAGGAGTACAGCCACGCAATCCCGTACAGAACAGGCGCAGTGGATTTGTCGGGAGCATACGTGCTTGATGAAAATCGACCGGAAGCCAACCTCCTTGGAGCCACTCGAACACGACGCTCTGTAGTGCGACCCCGTGACGATATTCGAGGAATTGAAAGTTTGCAGAAATTGCCCAGCCCCAAAAAGCATATTCCAGCAAGTGGGCAGCTGTCCGCGGGAACGGGAGAAAACCAACATGTAATGAAACTTCCGGACAAGCGTAGCAGACCTGCCACTGCGCCTGTTCTGGAATACGATGAGACCGGTCAGGCCCCTATTCGGAACATGAAATCTGCAGATCAAGGCCCAGAGGCAATTGAGGACTCGACTCAGAATGCCAGTGACCCGAACATATCTATAAAAGATCTGACCCCGATCGAGGAAATAAAATCTTCAAGCCATGGTCCAGAGGCAATTGAGGACTCTAGTGAGAATGCAAGCAAGTCGAACATCTCTACAAACGACGATTCGTCCCTTGTGGTGAAAGTAGTCGAAGCAAACGCTCAGCCACCCAGTCCTACCTACAACCAACAATTATTACGTCACCATACTATTGGACTGTTGAGCAATAAATTGCTTGTTGATGACCAGCTCAAGCATTTTTGGCCGCAGCTCCTGCGACAGTTGACTTCCAGTAAGGCATTACAGGAAGAAGTTGCGCTTCTAGTCCTGCGCTATAGCGTAGACCTACACAACTTAGCCAAAGACCTGAATGAAGAAGAAAGCCGTCATCGCAGACTAGAAATAGCGAATTTCGTTAAGGATGGAAGATATTACATGGCCCGTCAAATATGTCGAACATTTTGTGAGCCAGATCAAATATCTGAGACTTGTAAAGAAGAGGCATTTAAACTGAACCGAGAAGAAAGCTTGGACAACACGAACGAGCTTGACGCTCAAGAACTTACAGCGGCTCTCCAAATTGAAGCCCTAGAGGATTTTCTCTTCGGTACACGTCCTTTCACTAGTTTCAAAGAAACTGTAAAACAATTGGTGGAACAACCCTCACATGTGGCTCTTCTCGTTCGAATTTTCGAGGCTAGCCGCAGACGGTTCGACTCAATCTGCTCCCAGATGAAAGTCAGAGAGCCAAGACCAGGACAGTCAAGAATTCACTATACCTGTGTAAGCTGAAACTACTCCACTCCAGACCTCTGGGCAACAATGCTGATATATTTAGCGATGTGGCGGCAAACTATATGATGACTACGCCGAGTCCCGCCCTGGCGCATTAGGCGAGCTCAAGCTTCTACTTCAGCAGAACGGCTTTACAGTCAATAGTCCTGGCGACTTGGAATCAAATAATCCCCCTGAAGCACCATCCAGCACCGCGAAGACAGCGGATCAATCACAAACACAATCAGAAAATCAAGGTGTCCGCATACCATTTTGGCGGCGGAAGCAAGCTGGCAATGATTTAGGAAAATGCCAAAGCAAATTAGAGGCAGCACAAAACGGAAAGAAGCACAACTTCGTCCTCACCTGCATTCCATTCGGACGCTTGATATATAAACTTCACCAACCAGAAGTCTGCCTGATAAACTCCGATCAGGATTTCTTCAGTTTACTAAGAACCACGTATCGCCGTGGTCGCACCAGAACGCTCTTGTCGTTCATACGTAGGGTCAAGTCCGTTCATTTTGTTCAGGTGAGTCCCTATATCCATGAAGACCAACTCAACTCGGGTATGACTGATTTATTACCTCAGTTCGAAGTACACCGGATGGAACTGGCTGACATACGCGACCATTCTGCCCTTCCTCCTGGTGAAATGAGTAGCCAGTACAACTATGACCCGATGCCGGCAGATCTGATGCCTCCAATCGGGTCGAACCTGCTTGCGCACTTGATGGAGAACCCTACTCATGCCGGATGTCTACCGGATTTGTACAAGAGGATTCCCAAGAAGCTCCAGGATCGGTTGTCACCTTGTCCCCAGAAGGGATCCTCACTTGGCTGGGGCTTGGGCTTCGTTGAGGGTGTAGATGCTTTCATCTTCTTTCTTTGCGGGTGTCTTGGGTTTCTGATATGTCTGCTGGTGGCCCTGATTTGGACGATTGGGAAAAGCGATATTCAAGGCGGATTTGGTGTTGGAGCGTTTCTCCTCAGCTTTATGGTGTTTTGTGGAGGTTTGGTCCATTCTTATTTAACTACTGAAAGCCCAGGTAATTAAAGAAGTAGAAAACTGCAAGATTGTCCGTTCAGCAACAAAAGAAACATTTCTCATCAGTAGGAGAGGGGGAAACTCATTTCCTCGTCGCATATATTGCAGGAATGGAGTAGATTTGTCAATTAACAAGTTGGAAAAGCTCCTGGCTTATAGCTCGCTATTTATGTTACAAATATGAAAATGGATCATGGCACTCCCATCCAGCAGCTGGTCAGAAGACTATCAATAAAGCCAAGGATGAGGGGGCGTCAACCCAGTATCCGGCCACGCCTGACTCGCCTCCACACAGTCCTAGCAACTATATACCAGGGTAGGTGCCCTACAAGCTCTATGCGTTACCGATTTCATTAAATTCATATCTCTCACACCTTTCAGCATTATTGCAAATTAGCGTCTGAATTCTCACAAACATGCAGTACAAATGAATTGCTGATGAAATGTTGTGGCTAATTACAATTGACACGAACTGAGGACTTGCATTTAAAGTTGGCAGTGACGACTAACAGATTCAGAGTGGTTATGTCATCCATAAATGATGAATACATATTTAATTGAAGCCCCCCTCCCCTTTGCCAGGAATCTCCCACCTAGTCTCTAAGAACACTTTCAACTCTCCGCCACAGAACATACTGATTTCCGGAAATCGCCGCCTGCCCGCCACAATTATACCGAGCACTCGATTAAAATCTTCCAGACTCGCCCAAGCTTTGCGCGACCACTTTGACATCAAATTACTTGTCGCCACTTGTTTGCCATTGGACCCAGCCACATTTGTCATCACATCTTTTCCAGGCTGAGAATATCAAGATCTCTCCCCTACTCGCCTTCTCGCCATGCCTGAATCCGTAGATGATGGAATCTACATTCTGTTATCCGACCTGTTCCTCGACACCGAACTAGAGTCCGCCGACCATCACCATTTGGCTGATGCAATTTAGGCGGCTCAGCTCTCTACCGATGACGTCGAACACAAGATCAGGGTACACCTCTTCCCTGTTTTGTATCCCAGTCTTTTAGGTATCATTGGAGAATGGGCAGGATTCGATTGCGGCTGGCTCCTGAGTGAGGTTTCGAAGGCGCGTAGGAGGGAAAATGATTTTTTTTTACAAAGCATGGACTAATCTTTTATGGCTCATGCTTGGCGGCATGTTTCTGGCTTCAGACTAGCAGCACGTGAGGGGGATTTTGCAAGACAAGGAGAATCGGAGTCGCTGAAGCTGAAAGTCTTCTCCCCGCCTACTCCACAATATTGACTGCGCTCTATTCGATTTGATCAAGCATGCGAGTTTTACAATCTGGAACGCAATAATTAATTGGTCGGCGGTTAATCATCAGCGTCGTTGTGGAGAGAATCGTCGACGAAACACCAGAGGCATAAACGTTTGTCAGTTTTATTCGGCATGCCTTCAGAATGTTGGAAACTCATTTCAAAATTGTTTTTCCCTTTTTCTTTTCGTAGCCGAAGCAGGAAATCTGATCCTGAACAAGGTCATCATTGCCAACAATAGGCTTGAGATTGGCATGGAGATCACGCAGCTGCCACCAGCTGCGAGACACTCACTGCGCTTCGTTGTTTGCTTGCTTTGAGTGGAAGGAAATTCATGATTGAATGGTCGCAAATATCTAGCTGTGCTCATGACACCTGACTATCGAGATGCGTCAAGATTACATGAATCACTAATGTCATGGATAATAAGCTATACAAGTTGTATTGGCTGCTCTGAAGCCAAGTAGGTGTCGGTATCTGCTTCATGATATCGAAACCTTTGGGATTTATAAAACAATGACTGCCAACGAGAATTGCGATTATTGTACCGTGAGCTTTTCATTTGAGTCTCTCTTCTTTTTAAATAAAACTCTGGGGAATTTCCTGCGATAATCCCTACCAAGTCTTCCTGACAGCCAAACGGGAAGGCGTTTGTGCCTCTCTCATTGCATTTCCCTAGCTACGTTACAAGCACCATGCTCACAAATCACACGAACGATGATGATCATTAGTTCATAACGAACTCAAGCCTCATTTCGCCACGCTTCTCGCGCCAGTAATTTGTGGTGTCCAACGTCCCTGTACATCCATCAAGTAGAAAACCCCAATTTCTGAAAAACTCCTCCCCGAATTCCCAATTATTCGCATCCCAAGGGTCTCCCCAGATGATCAGCTGCCCGGCTCCACTCCAGTCTGTCGTGAGCAAGTCGCAACAGATACCATCACAAAGGAAGTTTTCATCATAGTCTCCCGCCTGGACACTGCGGAGAATATTATCTCTCAGCCTGGGAATGGGAAGAAGGTCCAGCCAGGGATGGTGCACAATGGTTCTCTGCAGTGCCGTCGGCGCGAGATCGCCGGGATACGCACGCGACGGGTCTGACGAGTTGGGTTCGAGCACGTTGAAGAGCGAAATACCGTCATCCGACTCGAGAAACTCGGTGGGGATTTGCAGCACCATGGCATTGCGGAACAGAGCGTCAAATGCATTGAGACGCGCGACCGTCGGGAGGTCGTTCAATCGAGGCGCGTTGAGGCTCCATCTCGTCAGCGCTGACTGCAGGGCCGTCGTAAAGGCCTGGCGCAGTGCGGGTTCGCGCAAGGCGAGGAGCAAGGGTAGAGCTGCAATTTGTGACTGGACTGACCCCGTTATGGGGTGGCCCAAGGTGTTCTCATTGTGATGGGGGACTCCTATTGATGCTATTGAAGAGTTCGAATCGGCAGCCTGCACCGACTCTATCCGTCTGTTGTGTCTTCTCCTACCTGTCTCTAATCAGCTTTGTGGAGATTTCTGGGTGCACAAACGGCGGCAGGCTTACGGTACAGTCTTTGATGGAGTCGATTTTGCACTCTTCTTCTCTCGGCAGGGTCTACAATCGTCGCTAGGTCATCACTAGTGTCCCAGACCTCGGATGTGGCAGAATTGGGTAGTGTCAATTCTGGCGATGTTGCACTGGTGGTGTGTGATGCCATTGGAAGATGAAGTCGTGGTGTCGGTTGAGTATTTGTGGTCGTGGGGAATCGAGACTTTTAATGGTTGCATTTATTAGTGGATTTCAGGGTAGTATTTTAGGCTCTTTCCCGCAAGTCAAGCAGCCCCACCGCCGGGATCATTGGTTGAACACTGACTCAATCTAGTACAGACGGTCCATGGCGGGTCACAAATGGTACAAATCCATTGGATCGTTCTCCTTCTTCTGCAATTTTTCATAAGATAGACAGTAAGAGTCAACGTATTGATCGAGAGACATATAATTAGGTTGGAATGATAGTGCTTGTCATCGTAAATGTTACTATGTTACGGTGCGCATCTATGAGTAACGCGAACAAATGAATTAGCTCGCGACATGATGACTCAGTTCCTGCTTCATCCAATCCCACAATTGATCTCTTAGTTCTGGCTGCTTGGAATTCTTGGACCCTTGATCCAAAACGCCTACTGGACCATAGAATTCCCCAGATCTTGCATCTGGCGAGACTGCCGTCCAGAGTTGCGACCGTGCTCCCTTCTCAACAGGTGTAGCAAAGTATATTGCCGCATTGAGGAAAGGTTTGAGGAATGTGCCAGTAGAATTGTGGTGGAGGTTCGTGGCCACCATACCGGGATGGACGCTAATGAATTTGGGTTCCTTGTGTAACTGAGCCAGCGCCGAAGTGTAGTGAACACACGCTATCTTGGACATGGTATATCTCGCAGTTGTGTGGCGACTGGACATTGGTGTCTTGAGCTCGGCGAAGGGGTACAGATCGCTCGGCGCGACCTTTTCAGATGCCGAGGACAGGTTGACGACGCGGGTCTGGGGATTCAGCTTGGCCGTTTGCTGTAGGAGAGGGAGAAGAAGCAGCGTGAAAAGAGCTGGGCCCATGACATTGGTGCCAAACTGCACTTCATAGCCGTCTTCGGTGAGGCCCTCAGGTGTCATCATAATCCCGGCATTGTTCATGAGGATATCAAGTCGAGTTTCTTGGCGAAGAAATGCTGCAGCGGCAGCTTTGACGCTCGAGAAGGAGGAGAGATCAAGTGACAGGAATGTGATGGGGCATGCCTCGGGGATGGAATCGCGCAGCTCCCTTATGACGGTATCTGCTTTTTCTTGGGACCGTGCGGCGAGGTAGATATGAGCTGGATTGTGCGTGGACAGTTGGCGAATACATTCAAGGCCAAGTCCAGCGGTGCCTCCGGTGACGATAATCACCTGACCACTCAGGTCCGGAATTTCAAGAGCGGTTGTCGAGCAGGGCATGTTGAGTCTTGATGCACAGAAATTGAAGTCGGACAAATTTGATGGTTCAGGACATGTTAACCCTACAATTCTGTTCATCATCGTCGTCGAGTCGTTATATACATATATGTTTGGTCAAATTGTCGGATTCTAAATCTATCGGACTCCTGTGAATTACCGTCTCGGACCATAGACCTGGATCTAGTTTAGTGCTAGATGGTAACTGCTGACAGGGGTGTAAGCAAGTCAACAAAGCCTGCAGGGGGCCTTGTTCCGACTTTGCGGAGCGGGAATGGAGAATCTCCACCCCCAGCAAGCCCAGTTCCACCCCTGGACATTCTCTTCGGAGCGGAAAGAGGGATCGAGCGGAGTGTTGAGGCCGTGCATTAGCGCACTTGCAGGGGGATAAGCAAGCGCGAGGTTTACAGGGGGGTAAGCAAGCGCGTATTTGCAAGGGGATAAGCAAGTGGGGCTATGATCTAGGCTGGAAGTCTAGAGGGTGGGTATTCCCAGATTGGAGGTCACGCAACGTACATACGGCAGCTACATAGATAGCAGATGAGAGACAACCCCGCGAGTTTCCCTTTTGACTTGGTTTCCAGACTTTGTTGCACGATTCGGGTCTTGCTCTCATCACCTAAGCGGACCATCAGATCTTCGGTCACTCTAACAATGCATCTTATTCTCACCGGAGCGACAGGCCTTGTGGGATCTGGGGTCTTGGACGCCATGCTCACGTCCAAGGAGGTCACTAGAATTTCTATACTCAGCCGCCGCCCAGTCCCTGCCGCAGAGACCGATCCAAGAGTACGAGTTCTACTGCATCAAGACTTCTCCACCTATGATACTTCGGTCCTAGAACAGCTGCGAGGTGCCAACGGTGTCGTGTGGGCTTTGGGAATTAGCAATCTCAAAGTGACGAAAGAGTTGAGTGTTCAGACCATCACCGCATACATACATCATTGATCAATATACTGATATTTATTATCAATACTAGTGAATATGTCAAGATCACCAAAGACTGGCCACTTGCTGCCGCCAAGGCATTCGACAAACTCCCTCAAAATAACGACCCCTTCCGCTTCGTATACGTCTCTGGAGGTGGAGCAACGCAAAACCCGAGCCTATTTACCTCATTGTATGGTCGTGTCAAGGGGGAGACCGAGCTTGAGCTATCAAGGCTATGCAGTGATAAACTTCACATTGAATCTGTACGCCCTGTCGGGGTAGACGCTTCAAGCCACGAGGCCATCAAGCCATACATACCAGATCCAGGGGTAGTATACAAAGTGATGGGACTGGCGTTTTTGCCGCTCATTCGAACGGTAATGCGTTCAATGCACAGTCCCACCCAGCCCTTGGGCGATTTCTTGATGCAAATGGCAATGGGGAAGTATGATGAGCAGCTGGCGTTGGGCGGTGACGGCATACACACTCTGCCTGGTGGATCGCGAGTTCTGGACAATTGGGCTTTCCGCAGATTGTATGGCTTGAAGTAGGGTGTTGTACATTAGAATTTCATGGGGATGGCTGCTTTGCTTCAAGAATAAGGTGTGTGGAGACTTTTACTAGTTTAACGTGGAAGTAAGCAACTGCGCCTTCTCTTCTATGGCATAATGAACTTGGAATATCTGTCAGGCTATGCGAATTGGCATAGTAGGCGATCAACACCACCAGCCATCAGGATCTAATAAACCATGGAAATTGTAACTGATCAATCTCGCCTTGAAAGTCTTGGATGTGTGGCGAATGGGTGCAACCGATGCGGTTGATGAGGTCTGACTGCCTGGTTTAGTCCTAATTGAATACTCCTTTCAAGATTTAAGGTAGGATTCAGTCATCGACAGTTGCATGGATTCCTGGTGATTGAACATATTGGATTCTAGCAAGACGCCCAGTCTCATTGGTTCAAACACTCGTGGTAACGACGCAGCCACCCCGCAACGCCCAATCCGTGCCGATCACAACCAATACAGACTAGCGCCAGCGCTGGTGCCTAAGGTTTGAGGGAATCTGTATAAACCTCAAATTTCGCCCCTTGGTTGCCACGGAACTGCCATTGTCAAAAGACTAAGCTCATGATATTGTTTGCTCGTCGTATATATATGGTCACATGTCTCTAGGCCGCGGAGAAAGGATACCTTTGTTGTTCCTCGGACTATCCGGCGCACCTTGGCCCCACTTCAGATATCGCCGTCAATATTATTCTGACAATGTCTTCATCTCAAGCCACAACAGACGCTGGTATCCAGCTGATTGTTCCTGGGAGTGGATCAAAAAGAACCAAGTTCGTGTAGCCGCAATCAATGGTGCTCAGATTTAATGATGTTTAGTATTGTCTTCATTCATGGCTCCAATGAGGATGCGACCACAGCTTGGACATTTTCAGAGTCTGGCACGTTCTGGCCACACTCTTTGTCAAGACATCACGGTTATGCACGAGCTCAGCTCTGGTCGTTTGATTACACCACTCCATCGGCAACCTTTGACGACGTCAACACTTTTCGCAGTCAGGCGGAGCTCCTCGCTGATGCTCTGGTCAAGATGAACAACGATAACGACAGTGGTGCCACTGTGATTCTCGTTGGGCGCGGACTTGGGGGCCTCATTGCGCAATTTGCCTGCATCATGGCAGATGCAGGAGAAGACATTGAAGATATCTACTGGGATCTCATTACTTTCAATGTGTCATCCTCCGAACACCATTCTCCGCCTGGAACAAGTGTCCTTGCAGAAGAGGCAGACCATCAGTCATCAATTTCCAAGCTATGGCGAGAGATTGAAACTCAGTTCAAAGTCCTTCTTGAGCAGCCATATTCCTCCCGTCATACGTCGAGCTATCACATTCCCATGAAGAGTAGTCCGAAGGCTGATGGCCGAAACGAAGTGAGTTGCTATGATGTGGCTTGAAATATTTCGTCCTACTTTTCATTAGCTCATGCAAAAATCTGGCAGATACTCAACGACCGTCAAATCATTAGCGACGCGCGAGATGGAAGACAGACCGCGGTCAAGTCTTTGGAAACATCTGTGCATGACAATAAACCCAATGAATCTGTAAGGCAACTTATATGAATAGGCTCTGACTTACAACTAAAACCTTTCCAGGATATCGCTCAACTCAAAAATGAAAATGATCCAGAGTTTGTGAAGTTCGTTGAGATCTTGAAGAAATGTCTTAGGTCAGCATCAACAACAGAAATTATCTTGTACGAGAAAAGAACCGGCCAAGACTTTTTCGGGTAATGAAGCTCATTTTTCGCTTCCATTCTCGGCTCTTGAAACTTTTCTCAAAGAGAATTGGGCATAAACGGAAAAGACAGGACGATTCCCTTGAGAAGCAATGTTATAGGAAGCATGAAAGGTCTTACAAAGATTTGATTGATTGGACGTCTGGTTCAAGCTTTACATGTATTACAAGATCAACTGAAAGAAATCAGCGTTTCAACCCCGAAATCAATCACTCGAGGATTTAAGTGAAGCTCGTAAATTAAATTTCTGGCCCCATGTTACATGCCAAGGCACCTAAGCCCCGTGGGCCCTTGGCACATGTATCTCGCTTTCGGACTGAATTGCTTCGGTCTGCGCTCTGATTGGACAATCTCGCCCAAAACACTGCCAGCGGCCACGCCACCCCTCCTTCTTGAAGTGAGGCATAATCGGCGGAATTGTTTGTAGTTAGGGCATTGTTTTCTTGGTCCCAATATCTCCTTTCCATTTTCGTTCCGATTATCAATCTTCCTTCTTGGTAAACGATTCCCATCGTTGAAGGGGTATTTCCTGTTCACCCCGAGGACGAAGAAGAGCTGCACAAGAAATGTCTTGCTCAGAGTGCTTCGCCGGCTCGGCATGGCAGGCTCAGCCCGCAGGCACATTCACGACGCTGTACGGTGTCCGCACCTATGTCGCCAGCGGCGGGTCGTCGCGACCAGGTGACACCACCATCGTCATGATCACGGATGCCTTTGGGTTCAATCTCGCAAACAGCCAACTGCTGGCCGACGTCTACGCCGCGTCGACGGGCTTTCGCGTCCTCGTTCCCGACGTCATACCGGGCGGCGGGGTGCCCCTGTACTCCCTGGACCTCATGAATTCAGTGCGGAGACCGGTTGCTTGGTGGAACGTCTGGGGTCACCTCAAGCGTATCGGAACTATCGTGCGCATGATGAGTGTTTTCATTCCATTCGCGCGGCGGACAAGAAATGTGTATCCTCAAATCCAGGATTACACACGAGCGGTGCGAGCGGGTTTGAATGCAGGCAAAAAATTGGGCGTCGCGGGTTTTTGTTGGGGCGCAATGCACACAATTCAATTGAGTGCAGAGTCTGTGTCCCTCCAAGAAAACGTGGATCATATGCAAGAGCCTCTCGTCAATGCACAATTTGTGGCCCATCCATCTGGCCTCAAACCGGTAGCCATGGCTGAGCTGTTGTCTCGTCTGGCTGTACCATTCTCTATAGCAGTCGGGGATTCAGACATGATATTGTCAAAGGAGAGCGTGTATGAACTCGAAGCTGGGTTACGAAAGTCCTACCCAATTGATGAACAGCCTCCTCGCCTGGAAGTCAAGGTGTACGACAAATGCGGTCATGGTTTTGCTGTACGAGCAGACTGTAGCAAAGCTGTGGAGAACGAAGCCGCAGATTTGGCTGCTAAGCAAGCAGTAAATTGGTTCAAGAGCTTCTTGAAATAGTCTATCGATGTAGCTATCATGCAAATAGTAACAGACCATAGGGGCTAGGCTCTCATGCAAATGGTAATATGACACGGCTGTTGTGATCCCCACCAAAATGAACTTTGTGAAGTCCTTTGTTGCACCCTCGTGGCGCCGTGCCTTCCAAACCCTTGTGTGGATGCATAGACGGGTCGATCCCTGAGACTTGTAGCTGAATAGACTCACCAGCCCTGTAATCAATACCCATCGGCCACATTCCAATCTCAAGTTTCACAATCTCACCTGGCGGTATCTTTTCCAGGGTTTTGTGTGGATGGAATGGATAGTTTGGGTGAATCGATCTTGACTCATCAATCTCTCGGTGAGAAGCTCTCAGTATGCCTTTTGGTCCCATATACAGCAGAAGATCCGAATGCTTGCTTTTGGGTATTTCATCGACTGAGTTGGGTTCAATCGAGTTCCATGGTATGGTGAGACTCAGCATAGGTACCCCATTTGCATCCAATTTGCGTAACAAAACGTATATGTCCATGTCATCCGCTTGTTCACTCGAAACATAGAGGATGGTTTTAGGAAGACCCATTAAACGAGTATCTCGATCAAACGTATAGGTGAAAGCGGAGTACGTGCCAGCTACTTCAGAGTCGTGCGTAGTATACTGTGGGCTGATGGTTTTGTCAAGAGAAAGGCTGGCGTCGGGGCCGAGGTAGAGCTCCCGATATCGTGTTCGAGGAACGGGAAAATCCTCTTCCACGATATTCGCAATTGGGTCGACGTTTCCGAACTGAAGAGCTGCTAGTCGCACTCTGGGAGTCTTCTCCCAACCATTGTCGAGACCTTTGAGGAAGTAGTCGAAAAAGCATATCAACTCGTCCAATGCTTCTTGGTCTGACCAAATTTCGTTCCACTCCTGGCGGCCACTAAATCGCAGCCACTTGTTCGGACTGTTGACTTCCAGCCAACCTCGAACGGAACCCATGGCGTGGACTGGATGCGCCCAAGTACCCGAGATGTATGTCGGGATGGTTATTTTGGTCATGTCTGGCCGCTTGTCCTCCCAGAAAATATTGGATGTAGGGCATCGCCGGTACATTTCGTCCAAATCTTCGACGCTATTCCGACCCTGGATCATCTTTTTCGTGATGAGCCGTTGGAATGCTCCAGTAAAGATACCGCCTCTGACAAATTGTTCGCGAAACAGATCACCACATCCTTCCCAGGGCGCAATGGCCGCCAAGGAGGGAGGGTTCAGCTGCGCAGTGTGCCACTGGGCGATAGCTAGATGCGAGTTGCCGGCCATGCCAACCTTCCCATTGCACCACTCCTTTTGCGCGAATGCCTCAATCAAGTCATAGGCGTCTTCACCCTCTTGGAGGCCCAGCGTCGGGCACGAGCCGTCCGAGTCTCCAACACCACGCCCATCAACATTGATGACAGCATAGCCGTGGGGAACCAAGACTGCTGGATCTGGTGCCTCGAACTTTTCCAATCCGCTGAGACAGTCCAGGGGGACGCCAACATTGTATGGGGTCATCATGGGGAGGAAAGTGAGGCCATTGAGCTTCTTGCCAAAGGGGCTGTAACAGACAATGGCAGGAACTTTGTCGGTGGGACCACTCCCCGGCGGCCGATATACATCGGAGTAGAGGGTGCAACCATCGCGAACAATCACTGGTACATCATGCTCAACGAGGATGTCGCAAGGTAGCGGCCTGGCGTTGAAACCGTTCCAGCCTTTCGGCAGGACTTCGGACTTGCTTTGAAGTCCCTTGTAGTTGTTGACCCCAATGACTGGCGGATCTAGAGGGCGGGAGGCAATTTGAATTGAAAGTGGCATGGTGCAAACTTTGGCACTTCCTGTATCGATCTCTATAGCAAGAGGTCCTGAATCTGGATTGGTGTTTGTAATGATAGGAATGGTCCAGCGGCTCCAATGGATAGTATATATGGTGAAGCGGTGAACGCACGAACGCACCGATTGACGCAATCACACATTCCACGAGTAAACGCCCAACGTATCGTTCCCGAGCTATATTCTTCGTGGAAATGCTAGTATAGAAATGCACCATAGCAGAGGCGTGGGGCAGTAGACGGTCGTTGTGCGGGGAAGCATTCGTTATTTCCCCACACTATTTCCCACTATTGCATACAGTAGACACGGCGCAAGAGCGGCGGGCGAACAAGCATCAAATCACTGCCGCTTTACAGGTCGAACACGAACTCGTGCGAACTCGCGCGAGCTTGTACTCGGTCATGTCCACGAATCCTTCTACTCGAACCACGCCTCCACCGTTCAATAGTTGCACTCATGAGTTCCCGAGTACCATCTAATGCAAAGCTAGTGGAGATGAAGAGTTGGAAGAATGAAGGGGGTGAGTTTTTGAAATGCCAACTAGGGGAGAGTCGGCAATGAGAAGCGGGAAGAAAACGCATTCGATCAGTTACCTGCAGTTCTATCCATGGTCTGGTCAATAGGACTATGTGAATGCTGCTCCAGAAGGCACAAGACACGCATCAAAGCTTAATGTTCACTTATATTATTGATTTAAGACGGAATCATTCATACAAGTATTCTTGAGACCTGGTTCTATCTTCATTTTCCAGAATTTCACAAAGTTTATGCCATCCAATTCTTCATACGCATCAATCCATCAGCATGTCGACTCAGAAAACCACTGCTGAGTTGTTGAGCGAGAGGTTTCCTGATCTGCTTATGCAGAAGCTTGTACCGCCTGACGAGCATCCATCGTACAACTGGAAGGGGTTCGAACCGGGCTCAACTATTCTCCCCAAAGGTCATGTCAGGGAGTCTGGACGACGACCGTTTCCAATCGATGTCGTTTTTGACAGAGATGTCGCCGTTAGCATGAGGGACGGCATTCGTATCTACGCTGATATCTTTCGACCACATGGTATCACTCAGGACAAGGTACCTGTGATCATACCCTGGAGCCCATATGGGAAAACGGGCACTGGTCCTCAGCAATATGATATCATGGGGCCATTCCGCTGTGGTATACCTCTAGGTGCGACTTCTGGATACGAAAAGTTCGAAGCCCCAGATCCTGCCGAATGGTGCGCTCGCGGATACATCATCTGCAACGTTGATGCGCGCGGAGCTGGCATGTCGGAAGGCAACATCAGCGCATGGGGCATCCAAGAGGCCGAGGACATTTACGACCTGATCGACTGGTGCTCCAAGCAGCCGTGGTGCAATGGCTCGGTGTGCATGGCGGGCAACTCTTGGCTCGCGATAGCACAAATCAATTTTGCCTCGCGCTTGAAGCATCCTGCCCTGAAAGCGCTTGCTCCTTGGGAAGCCCTCACAGATCCATATCGTGATCTTGTAGCACGTGGAGGCGCACCATATAACTTCAGATTCCACAATCTCCTTGTCGATGGTTGGGCTGGTAATGGATACGGAGAGAAGATATTCCATCATATCTATCATCGACCTCTATATGATGATTACTGGGCGAGCAAGACCATTGCAACGGAGAACATTGATGTTCCAATATACCTCCTTGCGTCATATTCGTCAATGTTGCACTCTAGAGGCTCATTCCAGACTTTCCGAACGGCGAAAACAACGAACAAGTGGCTAAGAGTTCACCCTTTTCAGGAATGGTACGACCTGTACAGACCCGATGTGAATGACGATCTGCAGCGTTATTTCGATCATTTTTGCAAAGGAATTGACAATGGTTGGGAAAGGGACACCCCACGAGTTCGCCTCTCTCTTCTCGGTTTTGAAAGGAGTCCTGCAAAAACAATCTGCGAACGGCCAGAAGAAGAATACCCTCTCGCGAGGCAGGTGTTTCAAACCTACTTCTTAGATGCAGGATGTGCAGCCTTGGCCCCAAAGCTGCCCATGTCTGAATCGGCGATATCCCACAATGCACATAGTCTCGAGGCATCATCGGTAAGTCGCGGAACTAAACCTAATATCTCCTCTACACCATATGTCTAATGGCAGATCTTAGGACTTTATCATGCACTTCGATAAACACACCGAGGTCGCCGGTTATTCCAAAGTGCGAATCTGGATGTCTTGTGACGAGCACAATGACATGGATGTGTATGTGCAGATACGCAAAGTATCATCGACCGGCGAGTTGTTGGAACATCTCAACTATCCGGTACCTGCAGCCATTGAAGAGGTTCCAGACGTAAATGTGGCCAAGTACCTGGGCCCACAAGGCGTGCTACGCGCGTCTCATTTAGTTTCTCGAGACACGGACCGCTCTACAGGCATGGAGATATTCTACGATCACGACAGGACTGAGTACATTAAGCCAGGTACCATTGTGCCAATGGAGATCACCCTCTGGCCAATCGGAATGGTCTTTGAGCAGGGCGAAGGTATAATGCTGCGCGTTGCGGGGCATGATTTGACGCTGCCCGAGGTCGAGCTGGTCAAAAGAGTGGAACCAGAAGATGAGAACGTTGGATTCCATAAAATTCATACGGGGGGCCAGTACGATTCATGTTTGATAATACCAACAATATAGGTACGGTTGAGGATGGGTTGTTCAATATCAGTCTCTAGAAAGCTAAGGACTAGAAACAAACAGTCAACCACATGAACGAGGTCATGCTTTCCTCATGTGCTTCGGACGAATCCCAATTGACTTTTTCACTGTGAGATGATTTAAATCTCTTAAAAATAAGCTGTAAATGGCATGTCAATTAAAATTGGACCGACTCTACACATCTTAATGGCTGGGTGTTGACCTCGTTGTTGCTGCACACCTGGGTGCCTGCAACCCAGACCCCCCGTTGCCGCCCTGTTGGCTAACCTTCCCCGTACCCTAGCTTTCCCCGCAACTAGCCCCAGGCTAGCCCACCAGACGAAACTACGATGATCAATGCCAAAGTCAGCTGGGTGGGTTTCCACCAAATAGTTTTGATGTAGTCGGGGGTACTTTTACTTGCGGCTCCCTTCAGCACGCCTCACAAATCATTTCAGTATTCTTAACATCATCAGTTATTTTACCATTATTACCATCGTCATCCATATATCCATCCAGACTTTGACAACATCACGATAGCGATGCCTCCTGAGCACCGAAGGACGCAGAGACTGCCGCGTAGTTGCACAACTTGTCGCCGTCGCAGGGTCAAGTGCAGCCAAACTATACCCTGCACGCAATGTATCGAATCGAAAACCTCTCATGAATGCTCACGGGAGGTGGTCATGTGGCGGGGGAAATTGGCAGTGTATGCGTACTGGCCTCGATGCCTGGTCCTTTGAACACGAAAGTGTTTGACCAAGAACTGACATGTGCATGAATGGACTTTGAAATAGGGCACGAGACGAACAAGCTCCGTCAACTGTAGTCGATGGTCTACTGAGCGAGATATCATCATTGCGAGAGTCGATAGTCCAGCTCAACGCCGTTCTCGCCACGACAAGACATGGACTCGATCCAAATCCCTCGGCGCCCTGTCGTCATTCTCAGCATTATTACCTTCGGCACAAAACTCGCTACTCCAAGACAACAATCAGTCCGCTCATGGCGAGACAATTCACGAAGCTACGACCGGTACGCATGAGGCTCTTGAATCGACTCTCGACAGTATCCAATATGACAGTCCTGTAGCAAGGGCCCGCGTTGACTCCAGCCATGACCACATCTCGATTTGGCCGACTCGCTTCCAGAGCTACTATATAATTCAGTTTGCAATATCTGAGCTGGGCTGGATTCATTGTGCTGTCAGTGCTAGCGAATTCATGTCTGAGCATGAGACCATGTGGAATGCCGTTCAAAAGGGCGACACCAACCTGTTAAACCATCACTCTTGGATGTCAGTCTACTACAGTCTCCTAGCAGTAAGTGAACATGACCGGGACGACCTGAAGACAGCCAAAGCCAGGGCATCAAAATCAGGCTTGGATTCGAACTGACCTAGGTCTTGCAGACTGGTGCGTATTACATGGATGAGGCTGTTGCGGCAGAAATTATGGGAGAGCTACCAGCAGGAGACGACATTGACATGCCTGTCAACGTGAAATATGCACGGAAATGGTATTATCGCGCCATGCATGAACTCAAACAAGCAGATTTCGAGTTCAAGGCCACCATACATACGGTCCAGAGCATGGCCATTTTAACACTATGCCATGTGCACTTTGGAGAACTGGAGCGCGGATGGCTCATGATGGGCTTAGCCGTCCAGGGTGCCACGCAGTTAGGAATGCACCAACTGGGTTGCGAGAGCTCCCATCATGAAACAACGCAGGAAAGGCTGCAATGGTCTACTTTGAAATCGAGACAACTTGGGCGACGATTATGGTGGACCCTGGTCATTTGCGACTGGTATGTAAGCTTATTCACCTAGTGCATGAGAATTTGGCCCATGACCTGACTTTGCCGGCATATGCATAGGTTGTGCAACCTGAGCACTCGTCCTGCCTCTATACTTCCCCACACATTCAGCTCCATTATGGAGGCTGATGGGGAGACCTTCACCGCTGGTGGCGTCCCCCACGATGTAGATGGGAATTTACCACCAAGTGATCCAGATTTGATTTCCTGGTCTCCTCTAATGCACCATATTATGACAACGAAGCTGGCGTACCTTTCATTTCACTTTTTCAAAATGCGAAAGGATGTGTCAATTCAACATATCACAAAAGCCATGGACGCCTTCGATGATTTCCACAGCCAACTCCCGGAGTACTTCAAGACACAACATCCTGGCATCAGGGAATCATACCAATACAAGAATTCACATGAGCGCCGCATTGGCTGGCAGGGATTTTGTATCTCTATTGGAATTGATTACATCCGCCTCTATGCAGCAAGGGCCGCCATCAGGTACATTACAGAGGGCAACACAACTGAAGCCGTAAGAGACCTTCACCAGAGAGGAACTAGCGCTGCAACAAACGTAATACAACGTGTGGCAGATCCCAACGTTCCGTGTATTTTCCGAAAGCTTTGGTAGGTATTTGATACCATCTCATGCCTCAGTCTTGTTGCTCTTGCTTGGAAACTAATCGATTTTACCAGGCCCATCACAGCAGCTGTTACAGCAGCTGGTATATACATGGCCCTCGGCTTACTTTTCCTGGCTCCAGATAACGTAGAGGATCTTGTCAGACAACGTGTTCTTGTCAAACAAGCCATTGAATATTTGGCAAAAGCTGGACGGATCTCTGAGCAACCCCAGAAGAGCTCTCAGCTTCTGTCCTATCTGTTGCATGCTGGCGAACGGCATACAAGCACACACACCATCGGTTCGCTCGAGGAATTGGTGAATCATATCAAAGATGCTAAAAGGTTCACGCAAGCGGCAAACGAGAACCACCACTACCACCAGGAGAACTCAAATTCCACTACAACCCAATCTGTCTCCTCTGAACAGATATTTGGGCAGACAGGCATCGAGGGATTTTCTGAACAGACGCTCGACAACTTCTCGTTCATTGAAAGTGAGCTCTTGGGGGATTATGGCGTAGATTATCGTGGGCTTGACAACGGCGCATCAACAATCTCGCTCATGGATAGCATAGATTGTGGCTTTCCATGCTGAATCATATGGAGGCCGTTAAGCTGCACTGGTCAAGAAATTGACAACGAATTGAATTCCCATTGACACTTGTCGTGGACTGCATGAATGAGATGGCGTAGATTTCAGCTATCTAGCTCATCCGCAGTCCGTGTTGTCGGGGCAAATTTTGATTCGTCCAGACAAATGTCGTCTGATAGGCATGGAATACCCAATGTTAGATCCAAAAATAGACGACAGTCACATCATGTTCAATCGCTTACCCCCTAACTTTATAATAAGCATAATATCCCGGTAAAAAAAAACCAATTAGCGAAATTCTTAAATAAGCTTGTGACTCACAGGCCGCGAGCTACGCAGTTGCACTAACTGCTTATGACTATCTACTTAGCCACTACGCCCACTAAGGAAGATCCAAGTGCTCGAATGCGGCACAGCTTGATTGGAAAAGCGCGACACTCTCTCACGCAAAAGGTCTTTCTTCTTTTTGTTTTTCTTTTCGCTCGGTCAGGGACTTATGAGAACATGCGCATTCCAGACTCCATAAAGATTGACCGACGCCTAGTTGTTAAATTCCAGCTGCGAGTCGCATAGTGATATGTGTGCATCGCCCAGAAGACTTCGTTGCGCCAAGTTTAGGGAGGGATTAACTAGGTAGGGGCTTTGGCCTGTAGCGCCCGGCCTGGCCTGTAATCAAAAGGCCCGCAGGGGTCGGTAACCGGCTCGTAGTCAAGCGGCACAGCGAGGCACAGCGAGGACATAAAATGGGTCGACAGACTGCCGATTTCTGCACCGCAAACATCTTCTCTTGGGTCGTTCTTTTTTCCCTCGCACTTGGTAAGGTCGAATAGGCACGGATCGCTCAAAATGTTTGGCTCAAGTTTGGTGCTCTTCGGAGCATGCCTGACAGCAATCAATGTTCTATCCGGTAGGCCAAATGGACCAACGCCAACCCATCTCGGACGCGCAATCAAAATAAACTAACTGAATGATTTTATATCAGGTGTGGATGCTCGGGAGTGCGATGATGGTTATATGATCTCAATTGAGAACTCGACAGATATAGACTTCTACAAGACGTGTCCAAACCTCAACAGCACCTTGTTCTTCATCGATCACACGTTCACGGGCCCATTCGAAATGGCTGGTGTCGAGTCCTTGTATCAAATGAGCTCTGGATATTACGGGCCAAAGCTCAAGGGTTCCGATAGGGTTGACGATGGCGTGACCAGCGTCTCCATGCCCGACCTCGTCGACATCACGACCGGCGGAATGCTGTTCGGCTACGTTGACAACCTGACGAGCATCTCAGTCGCTGAACCCCATGTAATGCTATACTAACGATGAACCTAGGAACAGTGCCGCAAATGCAACGCGTGTGGGTTGGGTAGCATCCTTGTTTTTGTTCTTAGCATGGGCGCTCTAATGATTGCACTGATGGCGTCACCTTTAATGAGCGAGTTACAATGATATTTGATTTTCTTTCCAGGCAGACGGGCTCACTTGCATATCAATCTATTCAGCTATAGAATCATCTTAATCGTGATTATTTATTCATCTTTTTTGGTTTGTTGGATCTCCATATTTGATGATGTTGGAAGAGTCGTTGCCTTTCCTCCTTGCTATACAGGCACCATTTCACGCAGACACAGTCTGGGCCAGGATGGAGCTTTTCGCAACCAACGCATCAGTGGCGGCCCCTGGGACGCTGATGTTCTTGGATGGGTACGGTTTCACACCGGCAAGTCTCAGAATCTTGTCGGTCACTACCGGCTTCTCCAGTGGCTCATCTCGCTCCAGATGACAGACTTGCCCGTTCCTCTTGGCCTTGCCGTGGCCAAAGATGTTGCAGTGCGGCCAGTGAGTGGTGCCCTCGAAGCGGTGAAAGAGTTCGGCCTTGAGCTTGAGATCAGACTCGGTGGCCAGCGCCCGGGGCGTGTAGCAGGCGTAAATGACGGTGCGGACCGGAGCGTCCTTTTCGGGGAGCCGGACGTAGTGCAGCGTGCGCGAGTCCCAGATGATCAGGTCGCCGGGGTCGACGCAAATCTTCTTGAGGTGGCAGCCCCGGGACTCGAACCACTTGACGTGCTCCTCCTTGAAGCCGAAAAAGTCGTACTGACGGGTCTTGTCGACGTCGCCCTCGGCGGGCGGGAAGGTCTTGAAGAACTCCTCAAACAACATGCTGGACCCTTCCATGAGCAGGAGGCCACCGTCCTCGGGACCGGCGCGCCCGAGGTTGAGCAGACCTTGCGCGCAGGCTAGGCCTTGACGCTCGTGCGACTGGTCCACATGCGGCCAAGGCGTGAAATCGAGATCCTTCTGCTGGGGAAGAGTCACATTGAAGGCGTCAAAGGAGACGAGTAACTCGTCGGTGCCCCACAATTCCTCAAACGGCTTGATGACTCCGGGCTCACTGTTTCGGTACGGGTCAGAGAGTTGCCAGCAGTAATCAGTCCGAAGCATAGGGGGAAGCCTTACGTTCTGGCCTCCCACATGAATTTCTCATGGGCGGCGCAGTAGTTAAGATACATGGATTTGAAATTGATGGGTAAGTGATCGAGAGTATGGGTTGATGGATCATCAATGTCGAAGCCATTGCCAAAAGATGAGAGCCATTCGAGCATCTTTGTGCGATAGTAAAGAGCTCTGTCTGTAGGTATGACATTTTTGAGAATGGTGTAGCCATCTTTGAAAAAGCCGTCTCGCCAGTCACCGTACGTAAAGGTACCGTTGACTTCAAGACTGGGGGCGGGTGCAGACATGGTGATACTCTGGGAATTCTTCTGATGAAAGATAAGGTGTTGATGATATCAACTATACGGACATCAATGATCGGGCAACCGTGACTATCAATATGTGACTGCATATATATGCCCTTCTGTGTGGCGATGAATATCATAGCATCTGACAATAAGGTCGATGGCAAGTACAAACGTCCCCATGGACTTCACTCCCCAACCTTCGACGGATTGCCGATGTCCACCGACAGCCATGTGATGCACTGGCTGTGGTGGAGTCAGTCTCTAGACTCATCGATCTTGACGTGGTGTACGCGTATGTGTATTAGAAAACTCGCGCGAGTCCGCTTGAGTTCGCACGAGTTTGAGTGCTCTGACTATCTCGACTAGTGCCCAGCATAACATACAAGCCACCCTCCAGCACCCGGTGGGTTCAGTACGTACTTCGGTATCTTCCCCATACCCCACAACCGCTTTAGTTGCCATTCAGTCCCAAGTCCCCCAGACTTTCCCCACGCTAAGCATTCAATTAGCGGGCTGGAATCCCAAAAGTTGGAGACGATTGTTAAGCCACGGACATGGTTGGCTCTTAGTTACGGATCCAGCTGTCATTTGATATTCTAGGAGCAGTAATTCAATGCTTCGCCAGCTGATAGAGAGCAGGCCTTGCTCAACCTTTTGCTGGTCGATAAAAGCCCCAGTAAGACAATGCTACATTTGCGTCTTGAGATCGGCCTCCATGCCACTGTTGCTCACATATGCTGAGAGTTGGTCATTTCTGAACATACAAACGAGTCCATCTCTGCCTTATTCCGAAACATCGCCTGTACTCAAGACGTGACAGCCAGTCACTACACTTCATCATGGGTCCTCCGCCTCGCCCCGAAGACATTGCCATTGTTGGCTTGGAGCTGGCAGAGGTGTTGCCTCAGACCGGACTGCCATGGTACAGGCAGAGGCACTTGTTGCACTTGAATCTGTTGATGCTGATCCCTTTGTGCTCTGGAGCTGGCTTGGGATTTGACGCCAGCATGATGAATGGTTTGCAAGCGCTTGACAACTGGAAAGAATATTTTCACAACCCAAGCTCGAGTGTTTTGGGAACCTTGAATGCAGTGGTGCCAATTGCATCGGTACGCCTACTCCGTACTTTTGAACAATATCTTTTGCTGATTATCGTGTCGACAGATCTTCTCTTGCTGCATTATGGGACCCCTCGCCGATCGAATCGGAAGAAAGAAAGTCATTGTCATTGGTGTGATTATCGTCATTTGCGCTTCCATCATACAAGCTTGTTCTCAGAACATGGCCATGTTCATCGTCGCCCGTTTTCTTGTCGGGTTTGGCATGAATACTTCGTTTCTACCATGTCCTGCGCTCATCGGAGAGACGGCATACCCAACCCATCGAGGAAAGCTGACGAATCTCAGCTTCACACTGTTCTACTTGGGCTCCATTATTTCCAGCTGGACAATCTATGGCACATTTAGAGGTCTCTCCTTTTCTACTTGGTCCTGGCGACTTCCTTCACTGCTTCAAGCGGCCATACCAGCTGTGCAGATAGTCTTTATCTGGTGGCTTCCAGAGTCGCCTAGATGGCTCATAGCAAATAAGCGCATGGAGGAAGCCAAAGAGATCCTGGTCAAGTACCACGGTGGCAATGATCCGGACTCTCCCCTCGTGGCTTTTGAAATGGCAGCCATCGAGCGCAATCTAGGTGACGATCATGGACAAGAAGCTGTAGGAATATCATCAGTAAGTGGTCCTCTGTCATTTCAATGTTCGTTTCTGTGGCCCGAACTAAGCATTTCCTCTTTCCAGCTCTGGCGTACCGCAGCAGATCGAAAGCGGCTCTTTGTTGTCTGTTACATTGCTCTGCTCTCCAATTGGGCGGGCAATGCTGTTGCTGGTTACTATCTTTCCATCGTTCTTACGTCGATCGGAATTACTGATTCGGGCACGCAAACCCTCATCAACGGCATTCTTCAGGTATACAATGCCGTGATCGCCTGGTCGGGAGCACTGTCTGTTGATCGGCTGGGACGGCGCACTCTCTGGATCACTTCCAGCATCGGAATGTTCTGCAGCTACCTTGCCTGGACTATATGCGCCTACTTCAACATGGAAAAGAACGACGTGGCGGCAGGACGAGGAGTCCTCGCCTTCATTTTCATCTTTTATTTCTTCTACGATATTTCTCTATCGCAAATGACTTTTGGTGAGTATTGTCCCGACGTGCTCTGCACCGTCTTCACGCCTTCCGCTCCTTGACTATACGCAAACACAGTTGGCAAGCCATTCAATCGAAATAATCTTGTACTGATTGAGACATGTGCTTCAGGCTATCCGGCTGAGATCATGCCATTCCATAATCGACAAATGGCATTGAACCTGACGATAATATTGAGCAATGTTTCTCTTATGTTTAACCTCTTCGTCAACCCGATCGCTCTCGAGAGTATTACGTGGAGATACTATATACTGTATTGTATCATATTGGCAGTTTCAATCGTGGTCATGGTACTTTTCGTGCCAGAGACTCGAGGCAAGTCATTGGAGGACATCTCCAAAGTCTTTGAATCCAAGAAAAGGGCTTGGCATAACGATCGATCTCCGGCGGATGACGAGGTTGCCATGGAAAATAATTGCAAGACGAAAGTCGTCATGCAGGAGCATGTTGAGTCTACTGAGACTTGAGACGACCAGGGTAGAGTGCAATTTGGGGTGACGTACTGCTCACGCAGACTTTAACAGAAGATGCAATTTTAGTTGATACATAAGAAGGTTCCATGACTTGGATATGATTTCCTTGTAAATGACAATTATGCAACATATACCGTTGCTGTCCAAAATAGCAACCACTCAATCATGTATTGGAGGCTCGGAGCTCTGTTGGTGGGCCGATCCCATTAACCTCCACTGGCGACCGAACTCCCTCAAACTCCGCCGGCCAGCCAGCAGCGGCGCTGGTTGGGTTCACTGCGTTGATCTCATGTGTGTAGTACTGTCCAGTGTGACCCTGGAACTCGCTCGGCTGTGACCACGTTGTAATCTCTTGCTTTGGTTGTTCTCGCAAGATTCGGCGATATCCTTGCAATCGCCAGCCGAGAAATACTATCGCCGCAAATAGTATCAACCCGACAGGAATCCCAACCCCCAAGCCAATGGAGAGGCTTTTGCTATCGCTAACCCCTTGCCCTTCATTGGGGGTTGGGGTTGAGGTTCCTGCATCGGTAGAAGTCGTGGTCGTCGAGAGTGAGTCAGTCGCGCCGGTCCCACTAGCGGTTCTTGTAGTAGTGGTTAATGAGCTCGTGCTTTGTGGAGCAGGAAAAAGGGACGTAATGAGCGCCAATGCGAAAGTCGCATTGGAACTATCACAACAACTTCTGTTGAGCCCACAACAGTAGGTGTTGTCACCACCGAACCCGGAGCTGCAATGGAAAATATACACATAGCCTGTCGGTTCTTCGATTGAAGCGATGAGACTGTTATTCGAGCCAAGGCGAAGACTAGATGGGGGAAAACTCACGACGGGAGCTTGTATCGCAGTATCTCTCGCACGAACTTGACCAGCTACTATCAGTACACCCCTGTTGCGAGAACGAGTTGTCCAATCCTGCGTTCAGACACAATCCATTTGATGTGCAATAATCACCCTTGTTACAGCAAATGGATGGCCGATTGGTGCTGCTGTCGCAGGGAGATGCGCCTTGCCACGTGTTGCCGATATAGTCGTAACAGGTAGACATTGCTCGGTGAACTAATTGAAGACAAACTATGAGATTTTGGGTACGCATCGTTGAGTATTTTTTTGAATCGATTGCACAGAAGCTATGGAGTGGAGCGTCTCTCAAAAGAACAATCAGTGCTGGGAAAGTTGCCGACCCTGGCGCCGGGTGAGACAGTCATATTTAGCTGGGACAGTTCATGTACACTATGCACGGATTAATGATGGGCTCTACGGTCGTTCTTTTGGGCCCCCGAATTATTGAGTCTGCATTTGTATGCGAGGCTGGCCCCCACTTGGGATCTTATTGGATGATCCTTTTCGTCGCCATTGCAGTTGACGCAGGAACCCCCAGTCATTTCGGTGAATGAGCCTGTAAAATCAATCTCATTGATGTTTCGCCCCATCGTTGCATTTCCACTTCAAAAATATTGAGCCTATGACAACACTCAACACTAGATTCAGGGGCAAGATCTCTTCAAGGTCTCCTTATACGATGTCGTGAGCCCAGATTTGACTACCGGCGAACCTCGTATGAAATGACAGAGGAGATGAAGCATGATGTCATTAATATAATGTTCGTAGCCTCATCCAGAGTCATATCCAATCACATATCAAGACTGGTGCAGTGTTAGTGAGTAAGCATGAGTGTGTGTCCCTGCTGTGCGGTACACATCTTCACACGAACCTCAGCATGGTGTGGGGTTCCCAGTTTTGCGGACACAGCCTGATGAAATGGTGGCAATTGATATGTATTCTGAAATGAGCTTTATCCTACTTCGCCTTGCACAGAAACTCTGATCGAAGCATACGGCCATGATTTTGACGGTGAATGTTTTTACGTTACTGGCAAGGAATATGTCCTTGTAGCACGGTCATAGCCTCACGCCTTTGATGGCGCAATAGCCTTCATCAGCATTCCCAAGATCTCTAGATCTTGTCGCGCGTCTGTCGGGATCGTCTTTGGGACCTTTCCTTCAGTAACCCATCTATGCATCTCCTGTAGCTCGAGCAGAAACGGGTCCTCATATGTGCGTCGAGTGGTTGATTCTCGGTACGACCCGTCGGGTAGAGTCTCCTTGACGACCATAGTAGTTGGCAGACCTCTGACAAACGGGGTATCTATGCACACCTTGACAGTCTTTGTGTCGCCAAAGATCTCTATAGAGGCGTCGAATCGTGCCACCTGGTCGACACCCGACTCATACGCTACGGCAAAGTTGGGGTATTGAAATATTGCACTGTTTGGTCAGCTTTGCAAATTCGGCCGCGGTGTTGGCTTCTTACCTCCAAAACGGCGAGCCAGTAGTAGCACAGGGAGAGAACCCTATGACACCTTTTGGCATGCCAAGAATTTCCCGCATGGCACTCAAATCGTGTGAGCCGAGCATAGAAAGCGTGTGCCACATCAGATCCGTCTCTTTGGTGACGGTAACTCCTAGCTCGGTCTGAAGAGCTTGCTGAATATCATCGCTCGTTTTCTGGCGCAGTGCTTCAGAATCCTCTTCGCGGTAATCAGTAAAGGTTCTGGGAAAAGTGCCAGACTGTCCCACAAAGACGGAATTAGGTCCAATAATGTCGCGAACGCGAGCGTAACGTATTTGTTCAATGCTGCCGACCTCCTTCACTGCATCTATAAAAGCCGCAGCATACCTCCTCATGTAGCCGATCATGACTTTACCTCCGCCCACAGCCTTATCCGCACTAATGATCCGGTCGGTATCCTGCAAAGTCAAGGCAATGGGCTTTTCGATAAAGACGTGCTTGTTGGCTCGCAGCGCGAGTAAGGCCTGTGATGCGTGGAAGGCGTGGTGGCTGGCAATCAGAACCAGATCCACTTCAGGCGAGTTGCATAATTCCTCAACATTCATGGTCGTCTTAGGTTTCGAGTTGCCCGCGACCTTTTCTAGACTGTGCTTCATAGCATCCTCAGAGACATCATAGAGGTATGTGACTTGGAAAAGGTGTGTTAATGAGTTCATACAAGGCACGTGGACGACTTGTGTGACGAGGCCGCATCTAATATTACACATCATTCAGTATTCAATCGAGCAATCAAGTCTTGAGTATCACTCTGACTGACCCTATGATTCCGATCTTGACAATGCGGCCACCCTTCGCACTCTCGGTCGGTTTCATACCCCACATCGTGATGCTTGGAGGGGTTATCTTCAGATAGGTTCTCGGTTGTTGCTTTGAGCGCGATTAGACGCGATTAGGAAGGATTAGTCGGTATATGGTTTGAGAGACACCGAAGTGGAATGGTCAGGGGAATTCGAGAGGCTCTTTATATAATTGACAGGTGTCACCTCGCTTCTGCGTGGCGGGAGGAGGACATTGTTACGTGGTCGATTGACTACCTGCCCAGCTGAACCCCGCCCCCACGAAGCATGCATCACGTGCGCCGCCAAACCTTGTTGCATTTAGTGAAGGTCTTAGTCTTCTATACGATAGATTTTGTGAGGAAAAGTGCTTTCAGTGCTATTATTTTGACTCAAATGCAACTAGATTGACGCTCATTCATTGGAATTCAAAGTCGGATCATGCCGGACAGCCATTCGCAGAAGTTGGAGACTTGCCTGTTGCTCGGCACAATCCGAAGCAAGGGCGGCGGTTGGAGGGGTTGTAATAGGATTCGCGTTTGGATGTACCGAGAGCATGTCCATCTGTATTCGCGAGGCTCACAAACTGTGGTCTTATGCAGTTGCCAGTTGTGGAGAACCGTCGCCTTGGTCACGTAACAAAATTGAATTTGGAATTGATGCACTGCAGTCTCTAAAAACTTGGCTACATATAGTGGATAAATACCCTCGGTAGACTACTTAGGTACCCGGTCTCAAGTCTCCACACGGTGGTTGATTTCCAGCAAAACTCGCTGCTTTCAAATCACATAAGATAAGGGGAAAGGAAAACTAAACTGAATAATGACTACTATTGGTAGTCATGCTGCTGAAAATTCCGAATAGAAAGATTGCAAGCTTTTGAAAACGCGCAATTGAAATGCTAAAGGGGATCGAGAAATGATATTTTGAATTCCCCGCCAAATTGCTATACGGCACCCATGCACAAACGTATAACCGGTTAACCTGATCTGTGGTGCGACAGTTGATCCGAGCAACAATTTCCCTTGCATCATGATTTCCCACCAGCCTACTAATTTCCCGATCTTATACATTCCTCGGTACATAGTCATGACCCTGCATAGACCTTTAACTCTGTCTCATCGTGCCCTCTTATCGCTTTGCTTCATCACCCACATAACAACGCACGTGCGACTTCAGCCACCGTGCCCTACTTCTTACGATGAGGAGCCAAACGTCGCGTGTCATCAAGAAATCTGTTATGTGGTGCAAATCAAGCGCAAAGATTTTGATACGCCCTGTTGTGCATCATCAGGGAAAACCCATTGCTACCCTAATTTATTTCGTACGGCCCATCACGTCGTCATTTTCATCGCCACAGCCGCCACCGCAAGGTCCGGAGCCACCAACGGCATCTACTGGCATGGATGAGTGGGATAATCTCTCCGCCGAAGGCAAGATCCAGTGGCTGCTCAACATCACTGGGGACGCGAAATGGGGCTTGCTCGTCTATCGAACCTGCTACAGACCTGAGCTCGATGCTGCCTGGGAGAACTTCAAATCGGTTGTAGTGTCAACGGCGCGGCAGCGGGTCGCCAGATCCGACGCGCCTGGTATTGCCAACAAGATGGACTGGGTCTTTATTGAAGACCAAACACACCTCGACGGAACACCACGCCGCGAGCGGAAGCGCAGGTTCCGGGACTGGGCCCGCGTCGAGAACCCGGGCTGGGACATTGACGGAGAACGGCACGGCCGTGGGTCGCGATACTCGTGCTTCATCCAAGTGGACGAGGCTGCGCTGCTCAGCATGGCCGCGGGCCCCGACGCCGCGGACACGACGCCGAGTAGTGGACGTCCGTATGTCAACATTGTTCGGGGTTGGGAGGATGCAGAGGATGTTGAGGAATGGATGAAGATACAAACGGACATGCTCGACGCTGACTTCTACGTCGAACTCAACAATGACGAGGCTTGGTATATGTTTTACACACCGCCTAGTGCCGTGTGTTACCAATAGGAGAAGTCCATGGCCGGACTGGTATTATCACAAACTAAACATGGCTTTCGCGGCGTCATGCTCAAGACTTTCTATCAAACTCAAGCCACCTGCTGACGGAGAGCCAAGAGCCCCTTGAGATGCTTGGATGACCTCTGCGACAAGAAGGGTGGGGGAAAAGGTTGTGTGCGAAGCAACAGCTGAGGTGTCGGGACATTTTGGGTTACGGAACGGCATGGGACGAAAGTTAACCTATCTCGATGGCTTTGTACCTAGGCTAAATTGATATGGCCACGACTACTAGCGGTTGCCAGTGATTGAGCATCGGTATAATTTGAACCAAAACAGCATGTCATACGTTCACAACCAATCCGGATGACTCTGTATTGTCCCATTACACAACATGCCTTGATATAAATTCGTCAGGATTTAGGATCAGCTGGCGCTGAATACTGTCTCGTTTCTTAGTCCGTTCTAAGTGACTGTGCAACATGCACAAACACGTTCGGTCTATGTATGCATGCGTGCTATTTGTAACCCCATCAACTCGGCACATTACGGTGCTAATTCAATAGAACGAAACCAGCATCGTGAGCATCCATCTCTAACTGCCTTACAGTAAGTCTGTTTGTCAATACGATACATCGAACATTCCTTCATCTTGGCGGCTGTGGACACCACTTGAATAGCACGCATGCCAAGAATGCTTCGTTGAAGGCCAAGTCGAATGTTATTGCCAGCATTAAGGGACGGCAGAAGAAGCTTTACACGGCCATTCCAAAAATTTCGAGACCTCAGTTACGGAAAAGCGGCACATATCACCGACCCCGTCCACTTCATGTCGGTACGCTGTATAAAGTCTCAGCCCTACGCTAAAATTCACCAATAACTTTACAAGATGACCAATACCAAGGCGGCACAATCTTCCATCATTGGACTTCAGCGTTTCAACGAAGTTGAACCCTTCACTATAGCTAAGCCTTCTATCCTGCGCTGCCGATTCGCGGCAATTAAATTAACGACATATTCCCGAATGATCAATTCACATGCGCATTATAAAAGGGGTGCAGCTACGTTGTTTTGTTCCGAGTAAGCATATACTGTCCTCAAGTTCCTATTCCAAGCACTTCTCCGCCCGACATATTAAATCTTGGCATGGTTCATGATGCACTTGGCAACAGTACTCTTCCTCGCCACCAACCTTCTCGGTGCCGTGACCGCCGCCCCGCCCACGGATGGTGGGTTGTACTCGATAGTCAATTTGAAGTCCGCAACTGTGGTCGACTTGGAGTCCGGCCGCAGAGGCAACAACGTTCTTGTGCAAGGATGGGCGCCGATCTGGAGTGAAGGAGCAAAGAATCGTATTTGGCGATTCGTGAACAAGGGGAAATACTGGAAACTCATCAACCTGGCATCCGGAACTGCGCTCACGCTCCAGAACGGTGCGAGCGATGATGCGACGCCCATCGTCGGCTCTGTTTCCTACGAAACCGACCGGCAGCTATGGCAGCTCTTTGAGAGCATAGTGCCCAACCTTCCAAGACATTTCCGGTGAGTACAGCCCCCATAATCGATGGATACAGTATCAAAGAAGAGATGGTGAATGCTGAAACAAATTTCGGGAAACAAAGATTCGTTAATAAAGCTGGAGGGACATCCATGGATCTCTACTTTGGAGGCATGGCTAACGGGTAAGCTTCTGGCCTTCCAGAATTTGTCCTCTCGCTGATACCTCTCTCTCAAGTACTAGGATTTTTTGGTTTTGAGTCGGCTGCTGGCAATGTCAATCAGTTATGGGTTTTGGTGCCGATAACTCGAGGTCAAAACTAATAGAGGTCCCCTAGCATTCATGACACGTTTTTATTGTCAGAGAGGTTGTCATATGTTAAGACTTTTTTTTGTTGCTTCAGATCTTCTTTGAAAGGCATGTCATGCCTTTTTCCGTTGTGACTATTCGAGCGATCTAACCCTTTTTGCCACTATGCACGTATGGATGAACTCGGCAAGCACTTAGGTCCAGACGGACGTCCTACAATTGTCTGCGAATTATTGTCAAGAAAATGCTCATATGATCTATTCGTGTGGCAATATCAATAACAAACTCACACATACATCGATATAATGGGCGCCCTTCATTTAACCATCATCTTCACGGAGATCGTAACGTTGTCAATAGTGAGTACCAAACAGTGGTGGATGGAATAGCTTCAGTCTGTAAATAATACTGGCGCAAAAGCCACTAAATAAAAGAGACTGAATGAAATCTTTCAGTGAACTCGAAGGAATCAAGGGTAATCACCCAGATGAAGGAAATGAAGCACCTTGCAAAAGAGCGCCCTAATTCTTTTGCTTTTTATAGGGTTGAATGGTACGCTGAGATGATCTATGTTGTCTGTTTCCGACCTAATGAAGCCTGCAAAGGCATTCAAAAGTCGAAAACCGGTAAGGCGGGCCGATCTCCGTCACGGTTGCACTCCCCGCAAGACTTTTGGCGGGTGGCTGACATCACGCGTGTGGATCGGGGCAACCGGGCGGTGCACAATATCAGATCATCCCTCGCATCTTCCACGTGCATTTAATTACCATCACCTGTCGCCCACTTCCACTGCTTTCCCCAACGCTTCAACAGTTCCTGGCTACTCCATGATGTCCTTCAGAACGGATCTCGAATCACATGCTGATGATATCCCTCCTGCGTATGGTGCAGTAGAGGCGCCCCATTCAGGTGAGAGGGTAGGTACTCAGCTTCATTTCGACTTTTCTGGTCTTGATTTGGAGTCGTCTGATAGCCTCTCCTGCCCCGCAACCAATACTTGCCTCATTCACCTCAAACTTCTATATGCAATCGAGATTCACAAAAACAGAATAGGACATCAAGATGGTCTTTGGGGCATATGGGATCCATTGGGGACAAATTCTACAGGAGATGGATTGAATTCAGGTCATGGCAATAGCGCATCTTCCAAAAGACGCGAGAAGCGTTGGGCGATATACATTACCAGAGCTGTGGATCGCTACGAAGCCTGGTGGAAAAGTTTTGTACCAGACATGATTACAGAGCTCGACATCCTGGGAGAGGAGAGTAATGAGGCAACCAAGTATGAAGACTTCACTATGTCAAGTGACGCCATCGAATGGAATGCAGAAATGATTCCTCCCATCGGTGAGTCCCTGCTCTTGTCGGACACTGTCATACCTCTAATATCATATGACTAACCCATTTTAGATGTGTTGATCGTATGGCATGCACATATGCTCAATCCTCGACTGTTCCTTGAGGTCAGTGAAGCATACCTGTGGTTACAGGAAGCGACATTGGCAAATAAGGGAAAGATGCTAACGAACTTATAGGACTGTCTGAGATACGGACATGGGACGTTCTGGAGAGCAGGCATCCCATGGGCTCTGATCAATCAGGCCATAAACAATGTAACATTCGAGTACAATGTAACTCTTGAATGTGAGGAGCGATGGACTGAAAGGACCGGGAGGCCATGGATCAATCAACAAGACAGCGAGACTAAACGAGTTGAATGTCCATCATGTTCAGAGGGCTTGCAGGTCGCCTGGACAACTTGCATTCAGCCTCAAGACGTCAATGAAAGGCAGTGAGTTCATATGTAAGCGTTAGGTGGATAAGAGCTAACATGTAGCTGCAGAGACCTTGATCTTTCTGGTCGAGGCTACGGCGACGGGGATTTTCGAGTGGCATGCAACAAGTGCCATACTGTTATTGACGAAGATCTACTACGAGTTCGTAAGTTCAAAGAGAACGCGGGAAACCTGGTTCGAAATAGCTGGCCTATGCCTGGAACCATCTTGGATGGGAGCGGCCTCGCACGTCGACAAGTTGAGGAAAGCGATCAGCTATTTCCCAATCGCCTCGTTCGAAGGGGTATCTTGGTCGAGATATCAAATTTGATGGACTCTCCCACTAAGCCGACCATGATGGTGGTCAGAGACAAGATACAAGAAGTGACAGCCCATACGCAGTACCGACACAGCAGCGATCGGCTCAAGAAGGTTGACAAAGGTACGGAAGGCGTCTTCGGCACGTTGGCACCGCACAGGTTATCCCGTAGTGCTCGGATGCAAACAAGGGCAATGATGTCACGATACTGGGAGAATTACTCCATATTTGCCTTGGATCTTCGCAGTGCCGTCCTACGCCAAGGAGTCTTTGTCTCGAAAATGTTCAAGGTGAGTAATGTGCCTCACATGTTTCTTTGACACAAATTAATATCCCAGATCGATTGGCTTCACAGCCCCGCTGCCGAGTTCACAATGGAAAAAGCCATTAAAAAGTACGAAAGATTCTTCGACATTGCATCTACTCATCCGAACCAGGTTGTCACGCCTACGCTTGACGTAGACCTGGCGTGGCACACTCACCAATTGAGCCCACAGTCATACTTCAGGTACGCTGTGGGGAAAACTGGAGTTTTCACCGACCACAACGATAAGATCGACGAGGACAAGCTTGCCATTTCGTTTGACTGGATGAGCAAAGTATATCGAGAAAAGTATGGCGAGACATACTCTGAATGTTCTTGTTGGTTTTGTGAAAGTATGAAACCTGAATACATACTAGTCAATCTCCAAATGCGCTTGTGCTCACCTGCCATGGACTAGGTCTACGATACAAGGAGACGTCGAAGTTCAAGATGAAGCGACTTTTTGGTAGAAAACAAGGGAACTGTGAGTATTTTTACTTGTATTGATCTTATTCATCTTCCATACTGACAGTCTTCATTAAAGCTATTGAGACATTCAGTTCTGGTCAAGACGCTGGTGGACATATATCATCACACCACGCGGTCCGAACCGTGGATGAACGAAGCTCCCAGACTAGAACCCGGCGCATGCTGTTCCATAACGACCTGGATGAAGCATACGAGAAAATGACGAAACAAGCCATCAAGCGAACCGCATCTTCTTCTGCCACTCCCAACGTTAATCGCCCACATCAGATTGGTTCACGTGGAGGGGACTACTGTATGCACTGGGGCAAGAGAGTTGAACTCCCCGGTCCATGGTCATCAGAGGCAGCTGCAACATTCACAGACGACATATACGCGAGTCATCCTGGTACGATTCACACTAGTCACGGCCAAGCAGGCGCCTGTGCTGTTGGAACGTGCGGTGGTTCGCTTGGATGCGGATCGGGCGGTATAGCATTATGTGGTGCTGGCTGCACTGGGGTAAGCTCCGGTGTAACTATCTATCTATACCCTACGACGTACTGACAAATCTGCGTATAGATGGGCAGTAGTTTTTTTGGACCGGGCTGCCAAGGCGGTTGAGCGTAATTTCTCGCACGTAGTGCCACGCCTGATATATGCCTTCCCCATGCCCCAAAAGCTCACCAATTATTCCATGGACATCAAATAATGCCATAGTTTCTCAGATCACTCTTCGAAACGTTTGATCAGAATGGGTGTGACGGGATCAGGAAAAACCTAGATAGAGTTTAGAAAATCGAAAAAGCCTCCGCCGCAAGCTGTTTGATCCACGACTCACCTGGTTTTCAAACTCGATGTGTCTGCGTTGTGCATTGTTCTCAGGTGCTTTGAGGTCGTAGTGCAGAAGAATGTAAGCAATAAGAAGCTTGATCTCAACGTCGGCCAAGAATCGTCCAGGGCAGGCAGATCGCCCTATCCCCCAACCAAGGTAATCGTTCTTTGCTGTGACATAATGCTGCTTGGCGCCTGGATCTTCCTGCCTCATACGAAAGAAGCGCAATCCATCGAAGATTTCGCCATTCTCAAAGTAAGCTTCGTCACGGTGGATAGCGTGTGTGGCAAATTCAAGTTTGGATCCTTTGGGTAGAAAGGTGCCGTCGGATAATGTGGTGCCAACCAGCACACGTCGTTGAAGAGTCGCTGCCCGCTTATTAATTTCCCGCCCGGAATGGCTACAGTTTCGGATGTGGAACTCACTTAAATTTGGGGATGCTAAGCGATGGGTCTCGCGGATAAAGCTGTCCAGCCTGGACATGCTCCAGAGCGCTGCTTTGTCGAGCTTTCCACCACATTTTCTCACAGCCTCGACCACTTCTCCACGCAGTATCGGGATGAATTCTGGGTGTGCCACCAACTGGAAGATTGTCTGTGTTGCTACGCTCGAAGTCGTATGTATACCCCCTACGGCAAGATTCATCTGTTCCCGCAGATAGCGGTCGATCGCCTTTTGGGTCGAAGCTTGTGGTTCTCTGGAAAATTCCCACATGACATGTGGGGGCTTGGGTGGGGGCAGTCCTTCCGAATCTTGCTCCTTCGCCTCTTTCACGGCCTGAGCAATTATTTTACGGCCCCCATCGAGCTGCTTTTGGACGATTGGGTAGCTCGGCATAAATCCATACACCAGAGGCCTCAAGAAGGCTGGCCATCTTTTGAGTTCGTGTGCATACTTGATCCCAGACAAGACATAATCTGTCGTCAGTGTGACCCAATGCTTGTCGTGAGGTGCAGAGCTGCCCATCATGACCCGCGCAGTCAGGATCCCGAGGATCCGGAGCATGATTGGATACATATTGGTAGGGCTCCAATCTGTATGAATTGTTACATTCAATGAGCCTCGCAGAGTCCAATGTTTGGTTCAAACATACCTTTTGGATCACCCATCATTTCATGAAGATACTCCTCGATCAAGTCCTGAAATTCAGGTATGAATTGACCTGGCTACGATGAGCAAAATAATCAAGAACAGGTATGTTTCAAATCATAGTTACCCAAGTTCGTAATAACGTTCTTCTTAAAGAAGCTCAGAGCTTCTGGCTTGACTCCTCCCATCATAGTGTAGTCGACTAATAAATCCTAGGAAAGTCGGTATGTTAAGCAGAGCTACAAGGGCCAATGTGATGTATGGACTTACTTCATCAAGCGAAGATTGAAAGCTCATGTTGGGGTGATTAGAGATCTCCGCAATCAATCTTGGTGGCAGGATCCATTTTACGCCTTCGTGATCGTTAGCTCTATTAAAGTATATTCGTTACGTGAGCCCAATCTACCTTGATGAGTATCGACACCGAATATTTGATCTTTGAACTGCAAGATGCATCAGCGGTCGTTCACGAACTGCGTTTTGGGTGGGTCCGACCTTTAAATACCCCGACGTGAGTAGAGACCGGGCATTATTTGTGTATTGTTCCCGACGCTTTGCCGCATTTTTGACGTCAAACCCGTGCAATAGCGCGGTTGTAGTCCTGAAGCGCATATATGAGGACAATACCAATAGGATGGCGGTGGAAATGGCCACCGAGAAAACTATCGACATGGCTGGTGTGGTCGAAAACGAGGAAAAAAAAAACACCAAGAGATCCCGTCAGAAGTCAACAGGCATAACTCTGGCGCTCAATGCAAACAAAGTCGAGTGTTAGGCAACTCAAATAAAAACAGACGCATATGCTCCTGTTTCGACTTCTACTATTTGCATTTGTCGAATGCAGCACAGAGACTTCCGATTCGATATCCAAAACCATGTGGAGAAAATGCTTCTTAGCCTTACGCTATGGAAATCGGAAATTTGAGACAGGCTAGTTTTGTCCGAGTTCCTGTCGGACAAGTCCCGGAAATCGTTACGTAAGCCATCGGCGCCCGAGTACCCTGCCTATTTTGGCCAACAATTCTTATTAGGCAACAATTGTTCTTCCATTTCTTAGTAGAAGCTATATCCACATGTTGTTTCATTTTGTATGTTCAGACAGCACTCTTCTTCAACCATGACCGACACGGTCTTTCAGGTTGCCATCGTTGGAGGTGGCATTGCTGGTCTAGCGGCGGCCTCAGTCTTACGGAAGAAACATAAAGTAACAATTTTTGAGCGTAATGCGAAAGATGTCCCCGAATCCGGGGCTGCTGTAGGTCTTGGACCTAACGGCTCCAAAATGGCTCTTGCCCTAGGTTTGTCCCAGGAAGGCCTTCGGGGGGTAGTGTCCCAAGGTATAAAGACATACGATCAGCACGAAAACAAGCTCAACGAGACGGGACTTGATTATGCAAAGATCTTCGGGTCAGAATGGTGGTTCGTCCATCGGCAAGATCTCAAAGACTGTCTACTTGAAATCGTCCAAGACGGTTTCAAGGGCAACAACGTTGATATACGATACGAGGCGAACGTAACGGGAGTGGATCCGCAGGCTGGCCTTGTGTTTTTCGCTGATGGCACTTCCTTCCACGCCGACTTGATTATAGGTACTGTATGCTTGATCATTAGTTTCTGAGCTACGCTGACACACTTGGACTAGGCGCCGACGGTATCCACTCGAAGGTCCGCAACTCAGTTGTTGGGCATAATCACATGAGTCCGGTGCATGCCAACCTTTCACTGTACCGTTTCGTTCTTCCTCGCCATGAAGTACAAGAGAAACTCGCCGCAAACAACATATCTAGACTCGCCTTTGAAGATGGTTCTTATTTGACCATGTTTGTGGCCACCGATGGCACGAACCGAAATGCCGTTATGTACCCATGTAGAAACATGGAAGTGATAAACTTTGCATTCGCTGTCCCTGATACGCTTCTTAAGCAAAAGACATCGCAGCCTTGGAGCCTTGATGGCGATTTGGAAGAGATGAGACAAAGTTTTGCTGACTTCCCTGCATGGTTTCAGCTGGTATTCAGGTATGTGCATCCCAGACTCATGAAGAAAAGATACTGAATTTCCCGTCCCACCAGCCTCGTAAAGAGTGTGAAGATATACCAACTATGGGATTATGACCCTATACCGGATTATATAAGAGGTTCAACGGCCCTGATTGGAGATGCGGCGCACCCAATGGTTCCTTACCAAGGCCAAGGTGCCAACCAGGCCTTGGAGGATGCTGAAGGCTTGTCTATATTGAATGCGGATAACCTTAGGAAGGAGCAGATTTCCGAGGTCTTGCAAAAGTGGCAATCAATCCGACAGCCCCGAGCCTCCCAGGTTCAACTTAATTCCAGAGTTGCAAGTCGAGACATGAAACCAGAAGCAATCCTTCAAAAGATGCAGTTCAATTGGACTTACTCGGGTATCGATAATGCTTTAAGCGATATTCAAAGCATCATTTATAATAAATAAATACTCATTTACGTCCTGTGATCCGAAGTTTGTCACATGGAGCTACAAGTGGTATTTTGTAGACAGTCGGAACGTTGTGTTGGGGAACAAACCTCACCACAGCTCAGTCGCAGTGTCACAACTAGCCATATTGACTTCAATGCATTAGCCATATAGTTACGTTTATTCACGTCATTCAAAGGAAGTCTTTGACATGTACGTATCTGCAGAACGCATTTAAGTACATGGTGTTACAAAGTGAGCGTTGGGCTGCCAGTCCACCGCCAGCTGACCAGGCCATTCACCGTGACTGCGAGGCTAATATATTCTAATTCGTACACTTCCAACTAACAGAACCAATAAAAATCCATATTTGTTTGATATTGAACTTATGGTTGAAACCCTTCTTGTTCTTTTTCGGAACTCGAGAAAGAGAAATATTTCAATCCGTAATCTCAGATCGGCCTCCGCTCAGATGTAATTTGCATTGTATTCGACTTTGAAAGGACACTCACGCTGTCGCAATCGGTGGCCTTTCTGCATAGCGACATCTAAGTTCGTTCCTCAAAAGAATTGCAAACTCCCTCCACTATTCTGCATTCGTCCTGCCCAAGCCATCCACAATTTCCTTTCTGTGTTGACTTTTGCACACTGCTTCATTCGACATATCCTCGGCTTCATCATTCATTATTGAATATGTTCGCGGCGCTCTCGCTGGCGTTGCCCATGGCGGCTTCCTAGGGATGAAGCTATCTAGCGGGCTGAAATGCACTGTTGGGATACTTTTCCTCGTTACAGTAAGCGTAGAGATGACCGACGGTCGAGTGTGTGCCATATGAATCATCTCCTTATGCCCGGGAACATTGACGATTCGATGACGGTGAAAGTGCCTATGGTCTGCATGGGGTAGGCACACCAGAACTATCAGGATCGCCAACTATGTTCGGTGTGGAGTACACTTTAAAGTATCGAAAGCAGCGAGGTATCTTCAACTACTTTTAATAACATTAGTTTAGTGGAAGATTGTTCCAAATGCGACGTGGCTTGTAAACTACATTACTTACAACATCTGAGCGTGTAATCATAATTCACAATATCTTTCAAAACTGCCACGTAATTCGTTGAGTTGTCAAATTCCTTGGAAGAATGTCAGCCATGTGTCCGCTTTGCTAGTAGTTATGGATCGGCGCTTTCACCTACGATGGGAAGGCGATTAGAGTAGAAAGAGATGATACATCCATTGTCCGAACTTGAAGTTAGGGTCATCAACTATAACTAAGTGCTACGGATGGACTACGTACACTTAAATCATGAGGAGATTAACTACTGCCATCACTCAAAGAGCACGACTAAAAGCCTCTCTTATAAAAGCCTGAATGATTTCGCCGCTTTTTGCATCATCTGGTGGCAGTACGGCACTAGCATAGAGACCTCCAATGCCCCTCTCCCGATTAATGAACCAAACGAGATTCGGAAGCCCAGTCATGGTTAGAGTACCACTCGGAAAGACGTTCGTATCTTTCTTGATCAAGAACGCCCCAAGTCCATGTCCTACCTTTCCAGCGTCATATGGCTCCCCAATGAGCCTACCGTACATCATCTGGTTGGGTGAAAGGATTAGCAGCGTTCTGATTCCAGGAAACAGGTGTTCTAACATACATAAGCGTGTTCTAAATCGGCTGCGGGGGGAGATTCTGCCTCAAACTGTGATCGACAAAGTTCCTCGATAGAGGCCTGGGTCAGGATTTTGGGCGTGTCCTGCAGCAGGTCCGTAGTGAGCTTTGTCATATCTGATAGTGTTGACACCAAACCCATTGCACCACTATCATCCTCAGTAACAAGAGGGAATAGTGGAAGACCAGGCACAAGAGACCCATCGGAGATTCTGGTGCTGACCTCCACCAATCGCTGTTGTATTTCTGGCTCACGATCAGGATGGAATGTCGAGCTTTCCATCCCTAGGGGGTCAAATATGTTTTCTTTCATATATGCACCTAGTTTCATACCACTGAGCCGCTCGACAAGGATCCCTGCAAACTCAGCGCTGCCACCATATGCCCACCCCAGCCCTGGTTCAAATACAAGAGGTGCTGCATAAGCCTGCAAGGACTTGCCACAAAGGGCGCTCGGCTTCTCGCCGCGCATTATTCTCCATGTTTTGAGACGAGGGTCAAACATATCCATGCCAACGCCTGATGTATGGCTTAGTAACTGGCGCAAAGTTATCTTTCGGGTAGGCCGAGTGAAGGTCATATTCTGGGCTTGGTCAAGCGAGATGATGCTCAACTCCGACAGCTCTGGTATCAGTTCATGGACAATCTCCTCGTCATCTAGCGTGATGAGACCGCGCTCAACACATTGCAAAGCCGAAATGGCAGTGAGTGTCTTCGTGATCGAGTACATCCACCAAGCGCTATCAGGGGTGACCGGCTCATTGGAAATGGTCGACTGTACACCTGCAGTTTTGTAGATGTATGGTGTACCTGATAACGTAAGTTCCAAAGACCCTGGAATGGAATTAATTTATCATACCAGATTTTCGCGTGGCTAGTAATGCTACCGAGGGAATTCCATCGGCCTGCGGACTTATTTGCTCTGCAATGAGCTCGTCGAAAGATTTGGAAGCCGCCATTGTCCGTGGACTGTGACACCAAAGATGAAGTTGGGGTGTCGGGTTAGACAATTTCTGACGCCCAAACTCAAGGGTTATCTATCCAAAATTAGACTGACAGACTGATAGACGTACCGAAATTTGTGGATGTTTGAAATGAGGCGTGTGGCCGGGGCTCACCGGAAATTCAAGCCTACTAAACCAATTTCCGATTTCCGAACGCTCGTAAACACCGATTTCCGGCGCCTCCATTCCCCACACCTCCACACAGCCCGGCAGTTGGCTAACCTTAGATCAATGTTGATTCACGATGTAGGAGCCTAGCATGGTCTTAAACCAGATTCTTATGCTTTACGGCTCTTCAGAAACCCAGCCCTCACATTGAACCCATTCTCTACCCATTAAGAAACATTTCGACCTTACCGGCTGCCATGGAACAACTAGCAAGCAAGAAGCGTGCCAACGAACCGCGTGATGCGTCCCCGAATGCACTGACGGGTAAGGTGGCATTGGTCACGGGCTCATGCTCTGGAATCGGAGCCGCAATCGCACGCGAGTTATCTATTCGAGGGGCTAGCGTGGTCCTCAATTATCCGTTCTTGACACTGAAAGGTGCTGCGGACGAGACGGGAAGTACCTTGAAGTCAGACTGGATTGCTGTCGAGGCAGACGTATCAACGCCCGAGGGAGCGTCCAAGCTGGTGCAGGCCGCAGTTGATGAATTTGGGAAGATCGATATCCTAGTGCACAATGCGGCCCTAGCTGAGCTCGCATCGGTGGAGAGCACCACTGCTGAGCTGTTCGAGAAGACGATGAACACTAACGTGCGCGGACCGCTGCTGGTCACCCAAGCCGCCCTCTCACACCTACCCAAACTCAACGAGGGAGGAGGCGGACGCATCATTTGTATCACTTCGGCCGTTGATACGAATCCACAAGAGCTTCAGGCTGCGTACGCCACGTCAAAGGGGGCGCTAGCGACATTGACGCGCATTTTCGCGAAAGAGCTGCCACCCAAGTACGGGTGTACTGTCAATGCCGTTTCGCCAGGGATCGTCAAAACGCCACAGTTTCTACGAGAGTTGGCACGTACTGCTCCGCCTTTCATGCCGCAGATCTTCGATAGTATGACACCTGTGGAGGGCTGGCTGGGCTTGCCTGAGGATATAGCATTTGCCGTTGCGTTCTTGGCTGAAGAACGAGCCAGTTGGATCAACGGAGCTAGCATTAATGTGTCGGGGGGAATGTTCATGAGCTGAGTTAGAAGTAGTTGAATGAACTCCAGGTTATCATGATGCATATGACATTTCCTCTGATGCTTTATTGTTTTTAAGATCAGTCTCGCCTGAATCAATATGCAGGAGAGGTTCAGTAATTGTAAACGTATTCGCTGCTGGACTATATAAAGGAAATATCACTCAACCGATGTGACAAAGAAGTGACAAAAGGTGCATGTTGTGTCGCCGTCGGGAAACACAAACTCTTTCTTAATTCTTGCCTGCTTTTAATTGTGATAATGCGGTCGGCTCAGCTATGCGCTATCACTTGCCTTCTTCTGTAACCCTAGCTACTGAATCCATGGCCCCTTTGTACATATTCTCCAGCATTGCTTCGAGCGTGGGCTTGAACTCTGGATGCACCGAGTCTGAATAACCCGCCCACGTGAACCGGGTTTGAAGCCCGCCATTGACTTCCTCCAGACTAAGTCTGGCGCGAGGATTCTTCATCCTATGGTCGTCGCTCAAAATTGTGTATTCGATAATGTGGTTGGTTGGATCGGCGACATCAAGCCTTTCTCGTACACTCATATTTCCTTCCGCAAAGGTCATACTCCGTATCGCGCCGACACCAAATCCCTCCAAACTGGAAGCACGTACACCGGGGAACCAGAACTTTTCAGAACCCCAGGAGGCAATGACCGCCCAAATGCGGCCAGTAGGTGCATTGATGATTTTGCTGACTTGCTTGATTGGTATCATTATGACGACCCTTTTTTTAAGGAGTATTTATGTTTGGGTTATAGGGAAGTAATGCTTTGTCAAAATGCAGCAGATCGCGGCTTGCTCATGGGTTCAGCATGAAAACGGAGAAAGAAGAGCCAATGACAAGGATAAAGTATAAGGCCACTGCTTGACCCATTGCCGGATGACTAGGGAAGTCGGCGTATTGATAAATGCTTGTGTCGGATTGTTTATATTACCGTAACTCCGCAGACGGCCTTGGCGCGCTCCGTCAAAACATCGCTTAAAGCTTGGAAATGGCCGAAATACACCTGAAGTCTTGCACGCTAAGAGGCTAACACTAGGCACTACTAAGCCCCATTGATTTCCGCGCACGGGAGTATATCCTAGCCGATCTGTATGCTTAGGTACAATGCCAAGTCGATGATATGCCCCGCAAGCCACCAGTGCACCACACTCGGCGTCGCGGGCAAGGGACGAACTTCATCACCACTCTAAACTATAGGGTCGTTTCGACTTCTTGCTAACGATAGAACATCGACATCATTGTTACCAATACCGTACAAGTGTCTTATCTGCCCCCCGAGCAGATACAGCGATGGAGCATGTCTTTCCGACGAGGCTTTCTTGCGGTTGAGGAGATGCGTTTGTCATGAAGCAAATGAAAAATGCTAACGTGGCGGTGTATTATGTTTTCCTAATGGCAGGCCTGGCTGCAATGTGATGGAACATTGCATAGAGCTGTAGGGATGGGAATTACCACCTCTTTATGTGACTTCGGAACCGTATCAATAATGGAGCCGATGACGAAGCCGTTCGTCATAGCTACTGTCATAACAATGGCATCTAAATAACGCCCTTTGTGGCTACCATCCTACAAGAAAAAATAAAGAAAGGGACCGTGTTTCGCCTCGAAAAACCATACCGTTCAGATTTTTACACAGGCCTGAGAAGAACAGACTGCATGGGAGAATAAGGTAAATGTGCGCTTGGCTTCAAAGGGACGATTTCGTTGCTAGCCCTTTCGGTGTCGCAGGGGGGTTGCGATGCGAACTAACATCTAGGTTTTATGGGGCAGACCAATAGAACACCGCTGAGGAACCCACTCGATGTGTCAAACTTTTAATGAAGACATAAGTGGGCGAGTGTTTCCACTTGCCGCAAGATTGGGCTTTTCTTCCCGCTTTGAACCCCGATAAGTACAGGGACTTGCTAGACGAATTGCACTACGAATTCATCCCCTTGAGTACGATCATTAAAGAGCCTATCTACTGATTGATGGCTGCTGACCAACCCCGTCAACCATTGGCGTCTAGCCATAGGGACCGTGCAGTGGGTTCCCTACACCAGCATATCTCTGCCATGACGCATTATTGACAATACTTTCAGTGCGACCCATGCTTTTCCAAAAAGGTAAGGTCTCAAAGACAAGACGAAACTAGGAGTCAGCCAAGTAACAGACGTCTTTACACAGATTAAATGCGATCGAGAAACGCCTTGCATCAACTGTAGCACTGCTGGGGATCATTGCGTGCGGTTGCGTCCTCACAAGAGACTAAAAGCAAATGGAATAAGGTGTGCATAATTCCCATTGACCATGAGGCTCTATTTAACCCCAAAGTCCAAGGTTCCTCCCACAAACGGGTCGTGGCGGACCTTGGCCTGTTACAGCAAGCGACAGTCAGGCAGAAAGCGGCTTGTCGACAGCCAATGTGGTGGAAAATGCCACCACAACGGCCACACCTGATAATACAAAAGTGGTGCACACGTCCACAGCGCCGACAGGGGAATACGAGGTTGTTCCGCCTAGCTTGATCGAAACTGTTCAACACTCTAGTCGTCAAAGAGCGTCTCCTGAGCGAGACCGGGCGCCAGCTCTGCAAGCAAAGGTCTTTCTCTCGTCACAATTACAAGCCACTGGCAGTATGGAGCCCATTCGGCATGAAGTCTTGAAATCTGCATTGACTTTCACCAATCAACTCTCCCTACGGCCCGTGACTATCGAGTCGGATGCTTGGGACAATTCTATTCCTTGCGCAAACATGTTTCCCTCATGGGATACGCTGCACTACATAACCAATGGTAGGTCTCAGTCTAGATAGTTACTTCCTGGTTCATCCTGACGTTGTGACAGGACCATTCAAAAGTCTAGGATTGTCGTTCTTCATTGACATGGGCTCCTTATTATCGAAGACTTCTTTTGAGGAGCAAGGACTTGCCCTCCTTGAAAATCGAGTACATGGTGCGACCAAATCGGCTTATATCGTTAACGTCAACTACGTAGCCTGGGCGCACCTGCGTGCGACCGACTTTGCCGGGATGAGCGGCCCCATGAGCAAACATCTAATCAAGCGCCAAGACGAGTACGAAAGGAACATTATCGCAGCTCTCAATCATATCACGATCCTCGATCCTCAGACGTTTCCCTTGTTCCAAGCGCTGCTTACAGGTGTAAGTAGCCAATATGTCTCTCGTGTGTCGCGCATAGCTCGACGCAATGGCTAATGTTGTACGGATAGGCAATGTTCATGCTTTTGAAAGGCCGCATTGAACAATGTTGGAATCTCAGCACCGCTGCCTCTCGTACCTGTCTAGCTCTGAGTGGGAAGCACTTGAGCGATCTTGCCTCGCGCGATGACGAAAGCGCAGCACATGAGGCACGATACTGTTTTTGTCTATCGTACATGTTCGACAAAGCTCTCTCGATGAGTCTGGATCGGTTGCCAAGTCTTCCAAGCACAGTCCCGGGCATGAGTCTTTTTGTGCCGAATTCTCCCACTAGACCTTTTACAGTACTTCTCAACGTTTTTATAGAGTTTGCAAAGGTTCAAGATAATCTCGTCCGGAACGTGAAATCTCAGACTGTTTCTACCATCCGACTCAAACACATACAAGAGTTGCAAGGAATAATGTGGCAGATCCGTACGACAATACAAGAGGTTAGTACACGGCATAGTGAACTTCAGTCTCGATACTAATAATTGACTAGCAACGGTCAAAAGAGCCTCACATCGGAGACACCTATCTCTCGGGTGAATGGAAAGGGGTCGATTTCAGCTACTATTCAATCATGACGTCCATCATGCGACTACACCCCAGACTAGCTGACGATGCTATCCTCCAGGACCAGCTTCACGGTTACGCTCGGCATTCCTTACTTGCGCTGACAGATATGCTCGTACTCTCAGAATCGATTGCAGATTTGCACACTTACCGAGAATCAGTCGCATGGTACGCTTTGGACTAAGATCCTCAGATGTTTGTGATAACTAAATATTATTCAGGCTGCTTCTTTTTTATCCTCTCACGCCATTCTTTGTATTGTTCTGTCATGTAGTCGAGACCTCCCACGATCAAGATTTTGAGCTGATCAAAAAACGTTACAACCACGCTTCGAGGTTTTGGCAGCCAGCAATCCACTCTCACTGGCGTACAAAAGATATTTGACACTCTTTTAGCGTTATCGGAACAGTTAATCAAAGACTCTCATCACCTGAGGGTTACCCCTGGGGCAACAGGTAGTAGTGTGAATATTGATGCTCACAAATCAGGTGTTCACGATGGCCAGGATAGCTCGAGCTCAACCAATCAGAGCCCTCTCGAGCCCAACCGTTCTGCTGACGATACATCCGCCATGCCTCAAGTATCGAATTTGCGCTGGCTGTCAGACCAGTCCTCGAGTATGGACTTGTTCGGGAGCCTGAATACGCTTTCGGAGTACGACCTTATGCAGGGGCTCTATGATTCGCAGCCCTCGCTTCAGTGGATTGAAGGACTACATTCTGAAGAGAGCTGATCTATGGGATTCCCGGAATCCTATATGTAGACTATAGCACCGCCGAGCGTTCGAGATCAGTCATCCACCATCCAGCAATTTTAAAGCCCCAAGTCACAAATTCCATGTACAATAATTCCGAGACTTTCGTCGTTGATCGTCACGTGCCAGTACTAATTGCCGGTACGAGGCCAGGAATTTGATTTATATAACATATTCGAGCCGTCGTTGGCCATGTATTTTTGCTTAACGTCCGTCACCCATTTATGGGCACCCCCCATATTTGGGCACCCCTATTTTCGATGTGCTTATATTTTAATTATAAATTTTAATTAATTTTTATTTTAATTATATTGCCATAATAATGCATTTTTTATTATTATTAGGGTTTTTAAAATCGCTAGATTTATTTAAATTATCGTTAACCTCGCTAACCTCGATTTAAATTTTCCGGATAGCCTCGATATCGGCAAATTTCGAATTTAGGCTAATTTTAACTTTTTTACGCTTTTTAGCCTTATTAGTATTAATTTTTATTTATAATATTTCGATTTTTCGTTAAATAATTGCTAATTTGTAATTTTTTTTTATCGAAGCCTTTTTAAATTTTCCGAAATAATAAACGTTATATAGGAATATCGATATTAAGCTTGTTAAATAAACTAAATTAATTACGAAGTTTATCCTTTTTTCGAAAAATTAATTACGCTATTATTAATATATTTATTATTTATTTTTTTATTTTCCTAATTATTAAAATATTTTTTATAAATTTCTCCGGCTTATTTAGCAGGAGTTTTCGCATTTTTAAATAATAAAAAGCTTATTAAAGGCTTAGTTATATTTATATATTATAGCCTAATTTATTTTTAGCTATTAATAATATTTTTTTTTATTAAAGCTATTTTTCCGAGCTTTGCTATAATATATTAAAAATCGGTTTTTGATAAATAAAATAAAATAAATAATGCATTAAATTTCGTTTTTAATGCGTTATTTAATTTAATATAAAGCTTTAATTTATTAAATAAATTTTTTAAAATCGTAGTTAGTTAGTTATTAACTAAACTAACTAAATTAATTAATAACTACGCGTAGTTAGTTAGTTGGTTGAGTAAAACTACCGTAATTAGTTAGTTGCTTGAGTAAAATTACGTAGTTTAGTTAGTTGCTTGAGTAAAACTACGTAGTTTAGTTATTAGTTAGTTAAAACCAATAACTAAAATTAATCGTTGCAACCCTGATTATTTAATATAATTAGTGTTGGCAGGTTGAGTTTGGGTATTAAGTTTGAGTTTGAGTTAACTCATTTAAATTAAGTTTTACTTAAGCAATTAATTGAATCAATAAGTTTGAGTTAGCACTTTTAAAAACTTATCAAGTTTTACTTAAGCTATTAATTAAATTAATTAAATTTTCTTTACCGCTTTCAAAAACTTAATTAAATTAGTTAATTAACTAAATCAATTGATTTTAAATCAAACTTACTTAAATTAACTACCAGTTAACTCAAAGCCAACCTTAGATCAGGGTTGTAGTTCATTTTTTAGTTAATTAAATGATTTAGTTAATAACTAAATCATTTAGTTTTAATTAGCTTATTAACTAAATTAATTTAGTTTTAATCAGGGTGGTAACTAAATTAATTTAGTTTTGGTTAGGGTGGTAATTAAATTATTTAGTTTTAGTTAGGGTTTTAACTAAATTAATTTAGTTTTAATTTAGTTTGATTTAATTTAGTTACTCATAGGGTTGGCTCTGAGTTAGCTGGCAGTTAACTTAAATGAGTTTAACTGAAACTCATTTAATTTAGTTAATTAACTAACTAAATTGAGCTTTTAAAAACGGTGAGTAAAACTCATTAATTTAATTGTTCATTTGAGTAAAACTCAAATAAATTAACTTAAGTTTGAGTTAATAACTTAATCTTTTAATAATGAAGTTATAACTTAATATTTAAACTAATTAATTTAATTATAAAAACGCTTATTTAACCATTATTTTATTTTAATATGAACGGTTTTATTTGATTTTTAAATTAATAAAAAGACCGTTAAGTTATTGAATTTTAAGTTAATTAACTTAGTTGATTTAGTTAGTTATTTAAGTAAAATTTACTGATTTAGTTAGTTAAATAAGTAAAACTCAACTCAAATAAGTTAACTCAAACTCAAACTCAAAACTCAAACTCAAGCTGCCAACCCTGGTTATTAACTAATAACTAAAGAATCAATTAATTTAATTAACTTTATTTAATATTAATTTAAATAACCACTTAAGTTAATAAAACGAAAAAAATAATAGAATGCCGTAGAAACGGTTATGTTATCTTATTAATTAGTATTTAAACTTTTTCCAAGAAATGGCATTTTTAAAATAATGAATTTTATTAATTTATTACCGATTTTACTTTAATTATAAAAAATCGAATTCTTATAATAAAAATAAATAAAGAACGGTATTTGGGTTCTTTTTATCTCTTTAATTAACTTAAATAATAAAACTTTATATAATTAATTATTTTAGTTATTTTAGCTTTTTTCTTTTAGTTATTAGTTATTTTAGTTATTACCTAAACTAAATTAATTTAGTTTTAATCAGGCTCCTAATTAAATCATTTAGTTTTAATTAGCAGGTCGAAAAAACTAACTTTAGTTATTAGTTAAATAAACTAAGTTTAGTTTTTAATTAATTAGGGTTAGTTAATTATAAGTTAACTAAATTACAACCCTGCCCTAGATATAATTAATTATTTTATTCATTTTCGCTTTTTTTAATTCATTATTAATAGGGTTGCAAAATAATTAATTAATAATTGATTACGCGTAGTTAATTATAGTCGTAGTTAGTTAGTGACTTAATTAAAGCTACGGTACTTAGTTAATGCTTTGATTAAAATTAAACTACGCGTAATTAGTAATTAAGTACACTAGTTAATTAAATACGGATAAAAGAAAATAATAACTAAATCAAAAAGTATTATTAATGGTTAACATTTATTAATAAAACCTGATTTAAAAGAATAAAATCGCAATGATTCTGATAATTTTATTGATTTTTGTTTTTTCCAAGCTTAAGGTTTTATTAATCATTAATAAATTATTTATCAATTAATATTTTATTTATTTTTAAAATAAATATGAAACATCGATTTTCACTAAATAAAATAAAATAAATAATATATTAAAATTCTTTTTTATTACGTCATTTAATCTTATATAAAGCTTGAATATAATAAATAAACTTGAAAAAGAATTGTAGTTTTTTAGCTCTTAATTACATTAACTAAATTAACTAATTAACCACGAATGGTTTTTTATTAATTGCTTGAGTAAAACCACGTAGTTTGATTATTTTTAAATAAAACTAATAATTAAAACCATTCGTTGCGACTCTAAGCTTAAGCTTTAAATTAAAATTTAAGTCAACTTAATTAACCTAAACTTTACTTAAGCAAATAAAGAAATAAATATATTTTACTAAACTTATCAATTAAATCAAATGAGTTAATTAACTTATAAGTCACTAATTAAACAATTCTTTTAATTTTTTAAAAATAACGAAAATTATTAAAAGGAAAGGAATAATATTATTTAGCAGCGTTATAAATGGTTCCTTTAGTTTAAGTTATTAACAAATGATTTAGTTACTAATTAATTTATTTAGATTTAATTAAGGTAGCAATCGAATAAATTTAGTTTTAATCCGGGTGGTGATGAAATCATTTAATCTTAAGTAACGTCTTAAATAAGGTGCGAACGATTGTTTTTAGTTTTCAGTGTTAATTAATCAAAAATTAAGTTACGTAGTTTTATCAGGGTTAATAATAAGTTAACTAGCAGTTAACTTAAGTAAGTTTTAACTTGAAGTCAATTATTCAATTAATTAATTGAATTAATTAAGTTATGAAAAAATGCTAACTCGAATATAAGTAGTTTGATTAATTGCTTGATTAAAATTTATAGAAGTAATTATTTATTGAAGTGAAGTTTCATAAAATAATTATTAATTCAAGTCCACTTAAAAACTCAAGAACTTATCGATTTTTAAATTTATAAATTATTTAATTATAATAGAAATAACTTAACCAGATTAGGTCTTATAAATGTGATGCTTTATTTATTATAAAACTTCATTATAACGTTATCATTCCAATTTAAGTAAGTATTTTTTAAGTTGTTCTTTCAATGAACTCGAATTTATTTGATTTCTTTAGTTGCTTAATTAAAACTTATTAATTTATATAGTTTAAAAAAGTAAGATTTGATGAGACTTCAAAAACGGTAAATCAAGTTTAATTACTTTACTTAATTACTTGATTAAAACTCAACTTAATTAAATTAACTTAATATGATGGCGCATTAGTTGCCCTACCAACTGGTTGCCCTACTGACCGGCTGCTGCGCTGCAGCCAGCCCCACCCCGGCCCCCGACCATCCTACCGGTCGGGGACGTAAATAGATCTTCGCCGGGCTGGAGGATTATTTATTCTCCAGCTTCGTTACTATACCTAATTATACCCCACGCTAGGCAGAGACCGGCTCCCGTATAATACCGTGACACTTAAGTTTAAACTCAAAACCAGGGTTAGCATTTAGTTAACTAATAATTAATTACGGGTAGTTAATTATAACCGTGATTAGTTAGTAAGGTGAGTAAACTACCGTAGTTAGTTACTAGCTTAAGTAAATCTACCGTAGTTAGTTAGTGGCCTAGGTAAAATTAAATTACGGTTAGCTAATAATTCATTATACTAATTAATTAATTACGAATTAAATAAAATAATAATCAAAATTATTAATATTATTATATTTTAACGTTAATTAATAAAATCGAATTTATAAAAAGAAAGACGTGATAACCCTAGTATTTCAATTTGTCATATTGGAA